>JAODAL010015704.1:0-82942 GCA_025379985.1 Phyllomedusa bahiana | reverse complement strand
CACCCACCATAAATGCTGTCATTTTACTAAAAATCCAAGAAGTTTTTTTGATCTAAGCTCTGTTACTCCCAAAGCTACTCATAGTTTATATACTGTACATTGTTATATCTTACTCTATGTCTACACAGCAACTGTAAAATGCCATTGAAAATCCGACGGTATTTTATCGCCGTACCATGGTTTTTGACACGGGTTTGTACCACAAACCATGGTCCTTTTTTAGATTTTGGCTGGCCCAATACATAGAACTATACTAGAACCTTCGGTAAAATGACAGGTCATAAAACATGTTCTAAAAACCGGCAGTTTGCAAATAGTGTAGACTACAGCTCAGATTTTCTATTGTGGTCTATAGGCATTGGTTACAGTCAGATTTTTGCAGTTTCTAAAAAGTGAATCAGCTTAAAAATCCGCTGAAAATCAAAGGTATGGAGACATGGCCTTTCCGTGATTTTCAATCTTCTTCTCTATTGATATGCTATGGTCTTCCTCTTTTTTTTTTCTTTTAACATAACATTTTTATTTGAGTTTTGAAATATTTTACAAAGCAGTAACAGAACAGAGAAAACATACTAAGTAAATAGCAAAAAGCCATGTCCAGGTGTGTTGTCATGTCAAGAGCAAAAGTTATAATAATAAATAATTGCAGTGCTTATAGAAAGAGATGATGATGATGATATAAGAACAATTTGGGTCCGAAAACATAGACAAATAATATCACTAGGATGACATCTAAAAATAGAGATAGAAGAGGAAAGGAAGATTGTAGTCTTTTGTAAAGCCAACCTCAGTCATGGAGAAAAAAAATAAAACCTCTCATGGGAACATTTAGGCCAGTGGCAGCCCTGCTAGATCTAAAGGGCCAGTGTGCCAGTGATTGGTCATCACCGGATGTTGACCCTATTTAACCTTGCCTCTTCCTCTCTCCCTTTGATGGATCAATAGTGCCTTGTGAGAAAGTGTTCCCAAGTTATTTCCTAGTTATACCGTGTAACACACCATTTGTCTCCGTCCCTTGACCATGAGCCTTTGCCACCTTTCCTGACATTACTGCCTGTCCCTGACTACAAGTTTGCTCTATGATTCGGTACCACGCTCTGTACCTCGGCTGTCACGGCAAGCAAGTCGCGTCAGGGGTAGCGACCTGGTAGAACTCCTGACGCAGCAAGCCCAACCTGTTTTGGGTCGGGCTCTGGTGAATTCCGGGGCCTACTTAGATTCCGCTACCTGGTGTGGCTTATACCACTGATTGCAGTGGTCCAGAGGATCCTCTTCTCTTTTGCCATTACACTCTTTTAGCATTTCTCAGTATTTTGGGGGTGTATAATTTTTCTTTTGTATGTATCCTAAATTTTCAATGAAGGTAAATATTTCAATTACTGTCATTTTCCTGGCAGTCATGCTTTTCCAATAATTCTAAATTACATCTGTGCTTTAAGGTCATGTTCACATTTTTTCTTTTTCATGAAAGTGCCAGTAGAGATTCTACATAAAAAAACACATGTACAGCAAAACTTGTGTTTTTAAAAAAAGATATTCACATGCTGTACAATAGCATAACCACTTTCTAAACTTCTACTTAAAGGGATTTTGCCACGATGTAATGTTGACGTGGGAACCTCCAAAATGAGTATTTAATCACTTTTCTAAATATATGTGATTACAAAAAGTGAAGACCCTGAGAGCTACAGCATTTCTCAATCCCCCTTAGTTACCTGAAAGTTTCCACTAGACACGACCAGAAGGACTGGAGGAGCTGACGGGCCGCGCTTGCGTGAAACACTTCTTATCTGATGACAGGGAAAATGAATGAGCTTTTAAGGGACAGGGAAGAAAATGCAGTCTATGAGGCTGTGTCTTGCTGTATTGATAATCCACTGTTGTACTATTATTATTTCAGTTCAGTTTTGAGACGCTCCATTATTTCTCACTCCTTGCTCACCCCCTCCCTCTCTCCCCTGCAGCCTTCATGACTCAGCATGATTTGTTTATATTCTACTCCCGTGCTGATAAGAGGTAAGTAACTGGCGTCCTGGCAAATCCCCATTAATATTCATGCATTTAGAAGGAAGGTTCACCTTAAAACAGCTTAACATGACATTGAAAAAAGTCTGTGCTCTTTGTTACATAGTTACATAGTTAGCAGTGTTGAAAAATGACATATGTCCATCAAGTTCAACCAAGGGTGGGGAAAATGTGGGTGAAGAGAGGTAAGGAGTTTAAGCCAAATTTCTCACGGTGAATGTTTTTGAACCCCAAAGGTAAGAACAGTGTTGAGCGTTTTGCCTGGCTATCGGACGAGCGAAAAGTCGATATTTGGCCCTTCGATGGTTTTCGATAGTGAGATCGATTATGAGCATTCCCAAAAAACTATGGGAGAGCAACAACACTTCTTTTTAACACCCAAAACAAGGGAGAAGCTGAAATTAAATCCCAACAGTAAAATGGATACTTTCTACACTTAGGCAACACCTTAGGTTATAAAAGCAAAAAAAAAAAAGTCACAGACCATTCACTACCCTGTTTTGTACCACAGCATGCCCCTTTAAACCTGCATCACCCACAAATTAAAAAGTGCCAAAGGCGTATGTTTTGGGAACCATCAGTTTACTTGAACTGACATTGAATATCCCGTCCGGAACGCGCAGGCCCGAAACCTCAGCCCCCCAATTTAAAAAGTGCCCAAAAAGGAGTCTTTAAACACCATTTTGTTGAACTGGACAAACTATATCTGTCCCCGCAGAATACCTTTAAAAACCGTTGACCCACATTTAAAAAAAGTGCCAAAAAAGGAGTCTTAACCACCATTTAGTTGAATGACAAACTTCCCGCCTGGGCCACAGTAGACCTTTAAACCTTCCCCCCCCCCAAATTAAATGCCGGAAAAAGGATTTTTCAACCACCATTTTTATTGAACGGACATTGACTAAAATTTCCCTGTGCCACAGCTACCCTGCCGAGTTACGTGGGTGGGTGAGAGCCCGGCGGGCGTCCGTCACTATTAACACGCAGTTAAAATGCCCTGATGACCAGCAACAAAAACGCGTCAAAAGCAGATGCGGAAGTGGAAGGTGGAACTCCCCCTTCCCAGTACACGTCAAGACCGGGGGAGCGCTTCCCCCCCCGAAAGAGGGGGGCCCAAATTTGAGCTTCACTTGGAAATCGGGGGTTAACCCCCTTTACACCCAGGTCCCTTTTGCTTGGCATTCTTTTCTCATTTTACTCAACCTGGAGGAAATTGTCCGTACTTTGTTCTCTGCCGTGCCCATACTCCATGTCCTCTGAAAAAACCTAACTGGTAAATTTTTCCTGTACCTCCCTTGTACAATTCGGGGGAATTTTTTTACCACATTTTGTACACAAGTTTTTTTGGGTTTTTAATTCTGAAAACACATTTTTAAAATAGGAGGGAACCCCCCTGTCTTTGTTTTCTTTTTTCATTGTATTAAAGGGGTTTTGTCCAAACGGGGATTGATACTATGAAAATCTTGCAAAACAATCATTTGCAATATGTGTCCATTACAGTGTCCTACCTATTCCTTTTTTTCGACAGCACCATCACCCTTGAGCCACTTTTGACAATTGTGAAGAACAAAGTCTTTAGAAACAACATTTTTTAGAATAGGACCGTGTATAGCTGCAGTCACAGCAAAATCCCCCAAAAATTCAAAGCATGCCCCCTTGAGCCACTTTGGACAATTGTGAAGAACAAATTCTGTTAGAAACACATTTTTAAAATAGGACCTGTAGTATAGCTGCATGTCACAGCAAAATCCCCCAAAATTTAAAACTGACCATACCCTTTTTTGACAATTTAAGAACAAATGTCTATTGAAAAAACTTTTTTTTAAAAAGGCCCTGTATATTGCGCATTTCAAAGAAAAAACCCCCCCAAAAAAATTCAAACAGACCCTTGAGCCACTTGGTCAATTGTGAAAAACAAAGTCTGTTAGAAACAACATTTTTTTAAAATGGCCCCTAGAATTGCGCTTTTAAAAGCAGCATCCCAAAAAAATTTAAAAAAAAGACTCTCAGCCATTTTTAAAAAAAGTGATGAAGAAACCAAATTTTAAAAGCACATTTCTTTTCCAAAGGGACCATGAAAATTGCGTATCCACAGCTAAAAACCCCCAAAAAAATTAAAAAGCTTCTCAGCCACTTTAAAAATTGTGAGGGAGAAATGCCACTTAGAACCACTTTTTCGTTCCAAAGCCATGTTTATTGCTGTATCTCACAGCACATGACCCCAAAAAAATTATAAATATGACTTCTCACCCCTATTAAAAATTGTGAGGGAAATGCCACGAAGCCACTTTTTTCTTTCCAAAGGACCATATTTTGCGTATCTCACAGCTAATGACCCCAAAAAATTAAAAATATGCTTCTCACCACATAAAAAATTGTGAGGGAGAAAAAGCCCTTAGAAGCCACATTTCTTTTTCAAAGGCCCATAATTATACTTTCCACAGCAACATCCTAAAAACCCATTACAAGCGAAAACTTTTTAAAGATAAAGGATAAAGGAATACTTTTTCCCATAAACCTTTGCTGTTTTTTACAGTCTCCTCACAGCAAAAGAAAATAAAAGGGGAAAAAATAAAAATTTGCAGCAAGAATGACTTTTTAAAAAAAAAATTTTTCAAAGTACCTTTCTTTTTTTTGAAAAGGAAGGAAGAAAAACCCGGCAACTATGGTGACCCGCAATGGGGCCCAAAAAACACAAGACCCATGCCTGATTCATTTTTGAGAAATCAAACGCCACATTATCGTGGAAAGCCGGAGGGCTTTTGTCTTATGCCCCCAGCTGGCAAAGGCCGCTCAGATAAACCTGGCTGCGGGGCAGGAAACACCCAAAGCGTGACGACCACCCGGGGAAAATTCGCCTTTTGGATACCCAAAAGTTTTTTTTGGCCGGGAAACACATGCAAAAACACGGTTTAGACGCAGATAGTCGTGCACCATGATTTTAAATGACTCTGTTTTTTGGATGGGGCCCGCTTGCTGCATTGGTGGGTTTTAAACAAAGATTGCCAAGTCACCCAAAAGGCTTCCGCCACCTTGCCTCGCCCCGGGCTACGCCTACTTGGAAATCTACGCTTCACGTCGCTGAGGGTTTTTCCACCGTAAATTTTGGGAACGTGAAGCAGACCAACAGATGTCTCCAGTTGATCAATCAGCAAGGTCCCCTTTCCTGCTTTTTAACTCTCATTTGGGGGGTGGAAAGGGAAAGTGCGGTTTTGTTTTGTCCCGGGGGATCCGGGAGGGGGCCACCCCTAACGTTGTTCATTTGATGGCCTTAATGCGGGGATCATGGGGGGAAATGGACATCCAAGCCCATTTGAGAGATGGAGCCTTGTTTTCCCAACCTCTGGTCGGGGGGCCTAGCAAACTGACCCCCCCTCTTCCTCCTCCGCCTCAAATTCCCGGCCAACCTTTTTTTCCAAGCAGGACGTCGGTAACAGGGTGTCTAGAAAAATTCCTCCCCCTCCTCCTCCCGCCTCCGCACAGCTTTAACAAGCCCTACTTGCCTGAGATATGCACCCGAACGATCGCCACCTTGCACAGCTCTGACCCCGAACCACTGCAAATGAAGACCGATGAAAAGTGAAACTGTCGGGCCTGTGGATTTGATGGAGGAAAGGCTCCGTTCCGCATCTTGCCGTCTCCTCCCCCGTGGGGCTGCGGACCTATTTTTTTCAATGCCAACATCGTCAAACTAAGACACCCAAAGCTCATGCGACAAGGGCATTTTCCCACGACCATTTTGGGGCTTCTTCAAAACTGGCAAGGATGGTGCAGAGCTCTTTCCATGCCTCCACTCTCGGTGGTTCAAAACCCCGAGGCCCACCCTGCTTGTCAGGCCATGTGTACTTCGTACTGCTAAGGCATTGCGCGCTGCCACAATCCCTGGACATGTGAGGGGGGGGAAATTTCCCGCGGTTGCCACGTCAACAATGAACGTTGACGGGGAGGGCCCAGCTGACCGCAACGCAGCCAGGGGGGACAAACAGGTGCAACGGGGAAGTGCGAACTCAACCTCACCTTCTTCCAGGCATCCAAACCCGGGACTCTTTAGAAATATCGGTAAACAAGGTTTATACAGTGCCAGGGAAGGGATGTCTCCACCTACCATCTTTAAGGGGGGGGCCCCAATTCCCCGTTTTGCACACCACCTTGCCCGGCACAAGGTTTTTGTCACCCACCAGCGCTCGGTCCCCTTTTCTTAGATCCTCCACACTCCGCCTGGTTGGACGGTCTCCAAGGCAGATTTAAATTTAACAGGCCTGGGGTCTCGGGCACGGATCCCCCAAGGACCTTGGGGAAAGACCCCGCACCCTCCTGCGTTTTGAAGAGCGTGCGCCGAGCTGAAGCCACCGCACCCCCAAGACATCCCCCACCACCCAGTGAGCGCACAGAGATATACGGGCCTGGCCGTGCTTACTAGTCCATGTTTCGGGGGTGAGAGGGCTTTTCCCGGGCAAAGATCAGACAACGCGCTTGAAATTTTAATGACACGGGCTGGCCAGGGCAGGGGCGGCTTTTCTGGCAAAGAAATGCCTGCTCGGGGGGGATCGGGGAATTTTGGGCAGGCAAGGGGCCCTGACTGGCGGGAAACCACTGTGTCCACCCAAAGGGAAAGGGAACATTTCCCCGGCCAAAAGCCGGAATGCCGATATTTAGGGTTTTTTTTTTGGGGTGGTTTGGGGTTTAAATGTTTCTTCTGCCCCAAACCTGGAAAACAAAAGGGTGCTCTAGACTGGCCGCGACGGGGTGCAATCGTCAAACCGGAAGGAGAAGGGGTAGGGGGTAGGTCTCTGGGGTGCGGGGTACTCGGCACGGTGGAGGCTGAAGCGGGGGCGATCCCTATCATGATCTGAAACATGGGCCCGCTGAGGAACGCTTGTGGGGGGAGGAGGGAAGACAGAGGGTGTGATAGTGGTTTTAGGCTCGCGTGGTCGGCCTTTTTTTTGGCCAAGTTTTCCCCCCATTTCAAATCATGCATTCCTGCATTGACTAACATGTTGGGGGGTTAACCACTTAAGGTTTTTTTTTCTCTACTTATGCTTTTACACAAAGGCGGGATAACACCCCGGTGAAAACAAGGCTTGGTCAAAAAAGGCCCAGGCTTGAAGGGCCCCCGGGCCTTTTTGACGGGTAAGCGAGGGGCGGGGTTTGCGCTCACCGTGTCGGCGGGAAACATATCAGCGGGCTTTTGCGACCGCCCCTCCCTTTTTGTGGCGGGGCCCATATTGACACACCCCACGTCTTCCTCCCGTCCACGATAAGCCTCGAAGCAAAAAACTGCGGAAAAGACCAGGAGGATCCGCAATTCCATATCATCATCATCATCATCAACACAGGGACTTGGTCGTCCCCGCTTTCTCATCCAGAACTCGGGCTACAGCAAGGGGCACGCAAGGCTTCCCCACCGCCCGGATTTTGCCGATTGACCGGCTTCCTTCACCCCTCTGATCTCATAACTGGGGGTCAAACAGACTAAAAAAATCCTCTTGACTTTTAACATGCCTTCTGACCCCAACCGCTTTTTCAACAAAAAGGGCTTTAAACAATGGATTATCCCCATGGTGGGGACACGAGTTGACATTTGGGCTGCTTCAGGGACGGAGCGAAAAAAGCGTGCACATTGTGGCCGGACTGGAGGACAGGGGTAAGACGCTAATCAGGTTGCATTAAACCCCTGAAGGACAGATTGGGGACTGTTCGTTTCTTAGATTCACAGGGCCCTACCCAGCGATGACAGGCCGACGGGCCCCGCAAATGACACCGCTGGGGTGCGTGGTCCCAGCACTGGAAAGGGGCACCTTCTCTTTTCCCCCTACCTCCCTGTGCACCCCCCTCTTTGCTCTATTACCACCCGCATTTCGCTCCATGTCAGAAATATAAAAAAAAAATTAAATTTAAGGGAAAAGTTTTTTTAAATTTCTTATTAAAAGACGGCAAAACACGCTATTCTCAAATCCCCAATCAAAAAAAAAGCTGAATTTAATTTAACTGCAAGGTTCCCCAAAACAAATCTGGGCGGGGGAAAGTCCAAAAAAAAACGATCTTTATGTTTGATATAAAAAAAGGGATTTTTTGCACCTTTCAATTACCTGTGGTGAATAAAAATTGCTGTTTTAAGATTTACAATCGCGTCAATGAACAAAAACGGGGGCGCAAAAGTCAAAAAAAACCAACTGTTATGTTTTTTTAAAAAACGTATTTTTTGCACCTTTTAATCACCTGTGGGAAAAAGAATTTTTGGTTTTTTAAAAATTTACGTAGATGCTGCGTCAATGAAAAATGCTGGGGCGCAAAATCAAAAACACGAAAATGTTATGTTTTGGATAAAACGGTATTTTTTGCACCTTCAAATTTACCTGGGTGAAAAGAAATTTCTGTTTTAAATTTTACGAAAATCTGCGTCAATGAACATGCTGGGTCGCAAAATAAAAAAACACGAAAAGTTAGTTTTGGTTATAAAAACGGTATTTTTTCACCTTTCATTTCACCAGTGGGAATTAAATTGCTGTTTTAAGATTAAAGTGATGCTGCGCAATAACAAGCTGTGCGCAAAATCAAAAAAACACTAAAAAGTATGTTTTCTACAACACTTATTTTGGCAACAAAAAACCTGTCTGACACAAGATTTCGATTTTAATTTAATGCAAGGGGATTATCAACAGTCACAGGTGTAATGGGTAAAATTGAAAATGAACACCTATCTGAAATGTAAACTGATAATAAAGTGGAGTTTTTGGAGCTAACAAAGAGACCTGCAGTTACTAGAAATGATGTGTATCCAATATAAGTTTCAGGCTGCCCAATATCCAGGAAATATTTCAATAGCAAACTGTTAATAATACAGATATTCCACTACAATGTCTACACTAAGTCTTGTGAACTTTATCCAGTGTTCTTTATAGATAGAGCTGTCTGTGTTCGCCCACGGGCCCCCCCCCCCCCCGCTCCCACCGCCGTGAATTTACAGCGGTAGATGCTGCTTTAAAATTCGCTAGCTAACTACATAAAATCTTCAAATCACTAATCTAACTAAATTGGAAGGATCACCGCTACTAGTAGAGGTTTCTCTGTGCAGAAATAGCATAATTTCGCTGAGCTGTTTGGCCACAGGCAGAGCGCAGGTCCTATCCCTATGAGACGCTGAGAGACACTGAGGCTGAAACAGGAAACGCTGTTCTATGTAAAACGAGGTCATGTGATTTTTCCAGCCAATCGCAACCATACACATCCCAGTCATGACGTCGCACACACATCTCACCCTGCTCTATTCTGTAATCTGATTTGCTGGCCGCCAAAATTACAGAAAGCGCCGAACAAGGCGCCATCTTAATAGATGATGCTCAAATTTAACCTTAATTATCGCATGATCTGGTAATTTCGATCACCATAAAAAACTTGCCGATTTCAACTTTGTCGATAAAAATCGCTCAACACTAGTAAGAACCAATCTGCTAGGGATCCCAGAGTTGTCATCAGACTGGATCTAGAATTTTATACAGCTACATAAGTATTAATATTTTTTATTTTCAGGTAGTTGTCCAAGCCTTTCTTGAAACTCACAACTGTTCCTGCTGTGACCAGCTTCTCAGGCAGCTATTCCTCAGATTTACAGTTCTCACAGTGAAGAACACTTTTCTCCTCTGGAGATTGAATCCTTTTTTTTCCCCAGCCAAAGGGAATGTCCCCTTGTCTTTTGAGGGGGCTTCACTTGAAATAATTTTTCCCCATACTTTTTGTAGGAGCATTTATATACTTATATAAATTAATCATGTTCCTCCGGAGCCATCTTTTCTCAAGACTAAAATTCTTCTAGCCTTTCCTCATAACTAAGATGCTCCATTCCCCTTATAAGTTTGGTTGCTGCCCCGATAACTGGAACAAAACATACACATTGCAGGGATCAGGAGATTTTAAACTATAGACTCAGAGATCCTGTAAGGACCACAAGTAGTGTAAGTGGCACCAGGGAGTGAAGTCTAAGGGGCCGTTGATTTTCACCAGAGCCCATCACAAGGCAAGATGGACTTGCTGCAGCAGACGACACCCTGGTCGGTACCAATGGCGCGACTTGCCTGTGGTGGCGGCCAAGGTGTAGCGCAGTACAGAATCGTAAAGAAGGCTCATAGTCAGGGACAGGCAAGAAGGTCAGGGCAGACGGCAAGAATCGTAGTCAATGGACGGAGGCAAGAACATCTGATACATAGTAAGGCAAGGAACAATCCAGGAACTGTTGAGTAGGCAGCACGGGAACTGGGGCTGTGAGTGCGCTTACGGCCCGACATGCAGGTAGTGGTGTCGCTCGCAGTGACTGGGTTAAGAGAGCAGGCAATACAGTGTGCCGTAACCTGACTTGTGGGTCATGGGAGTAACTGTAACACATGTCAAAAATAGACATGACAAGGTGACATGAAACACAAAGAGACTCTACTATCCCTTGGTTTTAATGATCAGTAGGTATATCAGTAGGCTAAATTTTATTTAGTTAACCAATGATGTTGCTTTTAAAGTTCTTAAGTAGTAGCAATTAAAATGATATACACAAGACTATAAACACATGTTGTTATTTCTGAATCAAAATATCCCATCAAGAATAAAAATTATTGCAAAAATAGACAAAATACAAAATAAGAGAAATTTTCTTATTGAACAATTCTTCCAGTGTGATAGTACTGATATGTATAACCACAGCCAATTTGTTAATGAAGATCAAAGTGGAAAGTTCAGAGAGCTTATGTGTGAAATGGAAAATCTTAAAAGTAGTTGTTGCCTTGGTATGTTTTAGCTGTGTGATTGTTTGCAGTCATTCCAATTGATTACTCTGTATAATTGAGATTTGGTGACAGGTAACATAACTCTATCCTTCACCCTTGTGGAAGTGTGATACAATTTTCGTTTTAGGGATTTAAAGTATGAGATTCTAAGTCTCTGCAGGGCATCGCTGCTTGCAATGATTGCAGTTAATAAAGTGACTTGTGACTCTGTAGGATGTCACGGGAAGTGGATTAGCTTCTTTCTTAATATGATCAAAAAAACAATGGGTATCTCATGCAGTGTGAGACATGATTCCCTTTGAGCAGAACCATGTCATAAAGTCTTCATCTTCTGATCTGCTAAGAACAACGGGAAATGGATATTGCTGTGGACTTTTACTTGGAAAGGAGAATATTTGTTGGATAAAACATATTTATGCAGTTAATGCCAAACTTTAGTGCAAAGCATATGACAGAATTGTGCAGCATATTGTAATAAAATCTTCAAACACTGTTCCTAATCCAAAATGACAAGTTATCCTGCTACAAGGTAAGTAATCAGCTTATGTCATTAGGTATAAGTTCAGGGTGTTAAATTTTTATATACAAGTACATGTGTATGTATGTCTATACATATGTACAGCTGTCCCTCAGGTTGCAATGGCCTTCGGAATACAATATTTTTATCAACAGTCTTTCCTGGGACATTGTATGTTGGGTATGGTTTCAACATACAGAGTCCCTGACCCAGACTCTGATCCAACCAGTAATCATGAATATTTTACTTGTAAAACCCTGAGGTGCATGTAGTGAATTTCAGTCTAGTAGAGCCTCTCTACAGTACAGTGTGATATATTTTGTACTGCTCTTTAGATTTCCTGGGATGAGCAGCTCCTTTGACACCAGATGAAGGCCCCATGTTCTTTTTTCTGGTACATTATGTATAAAGTATGTCCTGATTGATCCAAAGAAGCTCCTGTTCTTAGAAGAGAAAGTTTCTAACAGCTCTTTCTGAAGTTATAAGTATGGACTTGCTTTATCTATATTACTTATCTGAGTAACTTTCTTTAATCTTCATGTTGCATTATATTTGAGTGACATTTTAGGGCATTGGAACCGATTAAGAGTTTCCCATAGAGATATGGTTTCAACATACAATTGTTTCAATATCCAATAGTCGTCCCAGAACCAAATCATATTGTATGTTAAGGGGCCACTGTGTGTATATATATGATATATATATATATACATGTACCGACATTGTTTGTAGTCTGTTCTTTATGCATTGTCAAATGTCTGGACCAATCTACATTAAATTTGACACATTGGTAAATCAGGCACTTTGAAAGGTTTTAGTTTGTGTTTCAGCTCTGTAGGACCTACCTGTCAGGGCTAGTTTACCTAGGCAGCATTCAGCCTGCAGGGAACAACATTCTGCAGCTGCTGAGAGACACACCCTGAGAGACACTCTGCTAGAGATTCTTTGAGTGACAGAGGTCCAGCCACTCTGGACAGGGGCGTGTCACATCTGTCAATGGTAGGACCCGGAGACTGCATCAATCAGCTACGGGGGCAGTGTCCTGCAAACTGAAGACTGCAACTGTGATATTTTCCTGGCTGCCTTAACTTACCTGTGCTTGATTGTTTGCTTGCTTTATCTGTGTATCAGACCTCCGTCTGTTTTTGGACCTTGGCTTGTTTTCTGATTTTGTACTTTGCTCCTGACAGTGCTCTGACCTTTGGCGTGTTTCCCGGTCTCTCTCTTGTCTTCCGTTTTCGAGCCTTACGTTACTGTTCTGTTACCGACCCGGACTGTTTGACGATCCTTTCACCTGAGGGCCTCTGCACATTGGTAGCATAGGGACTGCCGCCCAGTTGGGGTCTGCCATTTAGGGTAGCAAGTCAAGTAGGCAGGGACAGTGGGCTGGGGTCCAGTTAAGGCTTACGGTACCTCCCTTGATGCGACTCTACCATTCTCGACATATTTGCTAAAACTTGGCTGGACCGTATGCATCCCAGCCAACAGTGAGCAGCGAGGCTCTCCAGGACACTTGAGGTATGACTGCAGTCTCAGTGAGACTGACAATCAGCAAAGACTCCAGAGCCGACACAAGCTTATCCCTTGGATGACCAGGTGCATTTCAGCCAACATTGAGCAGCTGAAACTGCCCAGCAAACTGAGGCATGACTGCAGTCTAAGCAAGACAGACGAGCAGCAGAGACTCCACAGAATCAAGCCTGTCTTGTTTAATAATTGTATGTATTCTATATAACTAAATAGTCTCTCAGAATATATTTTTTTAGGTTTTGTAGATAAAGGTTTACTTTATTGGATATGTATGCTTCATGTCAGTAGCAAACATTGGGCTTTATGTATGAAAACTGTCCAGCAGTAAGACTGTCTTATTTGCCCATAGTAACCAATCAGAGCTCAGCATCTCTTATAGAGCTCTGGAAAAATAAAAGCTGAGCTCTGATTGGTTGCTATGGGCAACAAAGACAGTCTTACTGCTAGACAGTTTTCATACATAAGGCCCAATGTTTTTAACCACACATACAACAACAAGCACTTAATGAAATAGACTTGTGCGAAGCCGGGTAATTTTGCTAGTAATTTGTATTGTCCACTTCTTCAGTAGGCCAGGATAATGCAATATGGGGACAATGCATCACAAAATGTTCAAGGCAAGCAAAATTCTCAGAAGTTATAGAAAAATTATAAAATGAGAAATATTTTAAAAATAAATAATTGATAGAAGAGGTCACAGTTCCTAAAATGACCAAAGACAAATTATAACTGGCAAGCAAATAATAATTTGACCAAGAGCAACATTCCCCAGCCCCTATATTGTGTTTGAAGTTTACAGGTAAACTCCCAGCACCTATGTCAAACCTATCAGTAAGGCTCCATTTATCTGACAGATGCCAAAAGAGTGTCCTTTAAAAGGGTTTTGCCATGACGTGCCTTATCTGCTAAGAAGCAATTTTAAACAAGCCATGCTAAGCTAAAAGAGACAGAGACACAGCCAGAGCACAGAGCCATGCATAAGGGATCGTGTGAAATGTTCACTCAAATAATCAAACTACAACTAGTGGATTCTGTATACAAAAGACAACACTTTTTCTCCACAGCAGCTTGAAAGCTCCTTCATGTTCCCTGTCATCAGATAAAGCAGGGATCTACTCAGATAATCACACTACAACTAGTGGATTCTGTATACAAAACAACACATATTTCTACCCCGGCCTTGAAAGCTTTTTCAGCTCCCTTTCATTAGATAAAGAAGTGTTCTCTGCGCAAGCCCGCCAGCAGCTCTTGTCAGGTCGTATCTAATAGAAGCTTTTAAGTAACTAAGGGCAGGTAAGGCAGCCTGTAGCTCTCTCAGGCTGCAATTTTTGTAATCACATATATTTAGAAAAGTGATAAAATAGCTATTTTGGAGGATCCCACGTCAACATTACATTGTGGCAAAACCCCTTTAAGTCTCTGTTTGACTGTTCAATGTCATATACCTGTTTTTAAAGGTATGAAATAAAGCAGTTGCTTGTGCTCTTTCATGTAAAGACATCTCACAAACAAGCATATTATGCATATTATTCTAAAAATGAGAGCCAATTGGTTTTATATGCCACTTCTATGGCAATACAGTAGCACATGTCAGGGGCCTCCGCCAGAGATGTATGCTGGGAAATCTTCTCGAAGTATGCTTTCAATGTACAGTGCAAACACTGACATAGACAGCAGCCTATCCATTTGCCTTCGGTTAGGAGACATATTATTTCTATGAAGAAGTAGATTAGCACCTGCCAATAATTGTCACAAGTGAATAAGGTGAATCTTCTGGACTAAGGGACTTTCTGTATTTCAAAGATAAGTTGTCAGGTGATTTATGCTGCTTTATCTGAGGGCAGGATATGATAGAGGGAGAGAAGCTGAGCTCTATGATATATAGGGTTATATGATAGAGGGAGAGAAGCTGAGCTCTATGATATATAGGGTTATATGATAGAGGGAGAGAAGCTGAGCTCTATGATATTTTGGGTTCTATGATGGAGGGAGAGAAGCTGAGCTCTGTGATATATAGGGTTATATGATAGAGGGAGAGAAGCTGAGTTCTGTGATATATAGGGTTATATGATAGAGGAGAGAAGCTGAGCTCTGTGATATTGTAAAGAACGGCAACCAACACGGCAGAGTACTTTTCTTCTTAACTTTTACTTAACAAGAGTGATTACAAAACAGTTCACAAGGGATATTACCCAAAAGGTTTGTGATTAAGTCCTTAGTCACGTAGCGGTCTCTCTTCAGCGGCAAGCCTGCATGTGGGGAGACTCCCTCTCCCACAATGCGTGTTCTGAGACCAAACAGCAGCTCTTCTATTAGGACACTTGCAGAGGCACTGGTAAACCCTTCTAGTCTGATGTGTAGTAACAGCTCCACCAAACCTCTTCACAGAGCAGGGAGACACACTCTCAGCCTCCTCACTCTCTCCTTCACACGTCCTCTCTGGCTCCCAACTCCTCCCTTTCCTCCTCCTGTCCCTGTGTCCCCCCAAACCGTTTCCCCCTGTAATCAGGCCACTACCACACTTCATCTCAAATGTTCTGGCGCCATCTACTGGGTGAGAGGACTTACTACAGCCCCTTGTTACAATATATAGGGTTATATGATAGAGGAGAGAAGCTGAGCTCTGTGATATATAGGGTTAAATGATAGAGGAGAGAAGCTGAGCTCTGTGATATATAGGATTATATGATACAGGAGAGAAACAGAGCTCTGTGATATATAGGGTTACATGATAGAGGGAGAGAAGCTGAGCTCTGTGGCACATAGGGTTATATGGGAGGAGAGGAGCTGAGCTCTGTGATATATAGGGTTATATGATAGAGGGAGAGAAGCTGAGCTCTGTGATATATAGGATTATATGATACAGGAGAGAAACAGAGCTCTGTGATATATAGGGTTATATGATAGAGGGAGAGAAGCTGAGCTCTGTGACACATAGGGTTATATGGGAGGAGAGGAGCTGAGCTCTGTGATATATAGGGTTATATGATAGAGCAGAGAAGCTGAGCTCTGTGATATATAGGTGTAGTGGCCTGAAACAGAACCTTGTTCCATCTATCTGTTTCGTGAGTAGTTACAGCCACTACAAATCGCTCACTAGTCCAACCCTCTATGCCTAGTTTCCCACTGTGAGCTCATATATTTAAATCCTAGACATTTCTTTATTTCTATTATAATTGTTCTTGTGTGTTTCTCCTACAGTATTCTAGTCCAAAACTGTATATTTCTTGCATTTACTTTGCCCACTGTTAGAGCAACAAGGAGTTTAAATCAGCTAGTAACCTGAATTGGATAAGTGGCACAAACATGTCATGCCAATCAGGGGAGCTCTCTTTGCAGCCTCAGAATAACGGTCTGAGCTGGAAAGTTGCAGATGCAGCGAGTGCAGCACGAGGCTCCACAGAGAGCACACAGCCTGGCTGCGGCCTAGTATCTTTTCAACTTCTAAATTCGACCTGTATCCAGCAAGCAATAAGGATTTCCATGGGTCTACTTCAGTTTCCAGTAGGACTATATATTATTTAGGAGCCTACTGTCCAGTCGGAAGTGTGTTTGAGGGTCCCCCAACTCCGACTAATTTCGTCCTGGCTTCCATGTCAGTGGTCCATGCGTCTTCCACCTGTAACCAGTGTGCGTTGGCAGCGTCACGTTCCCAAGTCTCAAGATCAGTATCTTCTCACCCGTGCCTCGTTCAGCTGTAGGTCTCACCCCTCTGGATCAGATCTGTAACAATTCTTTAACACCTACTACTTATCTCAACTTCTCAAGATTCTAAAACTACTACTTCTACAAGTACTAAAGTGCTCATACATCTCCAAGACTGATTACTCCTGAGTGCTCCTTAACAAAGCTGTATTTTACTGTGGCCTCCCCACAAGAGACTGTACCAGTATTACTCGGTATTATACCAACCGTTCCAGCTTCTAGTAAAGCAACTGTTACCCTACGTTTGCAGTGACTGTCTCAGCTGTGGGCGTTGTGTGGGGTTGGGTAGCAGGGAACATTCTTGCGATCAGGCAGGACCTTGTGCCATACCATCGCCCGTGACAACCTTCAAGGCCCTCTGTCCCCGTCACCCGGCTTGTCGCATAGGGTTATATGGGAGGAGAGGAGCTGAGCTCTGTGATATATAGGGTTATATGATAGAGGAGAGAAGCTGAGCTCTGTGATATATAGGATTATATGATAGAGGGAGAGAAGCTGAGCTCTGTGATACATAGGGTTATATGGGAGGAGAGAAGCTGAGCTCTGTGATATATAGGGTTATATGATAGAGGAGAGAAGCTGAGCTCTGACATATAGGGTTACATAATAGAGGAGAGGATCTGAGCTCTGTGATATCTAGTTTTTTTTTATTTGGAGCAGGATTTTTGAGTAAAAAGCAGAGAAATTACTGACCAGACTTCTTTAGAGACTATAGAAGTCCTGCTTACCCTGGCCACATACAGTGATTGACAGCTTTCTATGTATCAGTGTGTGTATAGGGCTATCTGTCAATCACTGTATATAGATGGGGTAAGCATGACTTTCAGTTTTACTTTCACAGATTTTCTCTGCTTTTTTCACACAAGCTCAGCATCAAATCATGTAAACCCATACAGTATATCACAGAGCATCTGCTCTCCCTCTGTCACACTTTATTTCAGGTTACTAACATGAATGTAGCTTCCAATACCCACAACTGATGCTAACTTGTGCAGTACCATTGAAGTAGACAGGAGGCACTCTCGAACTGGCAGGCAGTCAGGGTAGGCATAGTTTGGTTGTCACAGGTAATAAGCAGAAGGTCAAGGCAGGCAGCATAGACAAAAAATGGTCAGGAAACTAGTTAAAGGGGATGTATCGCTTCATCAGTTTGGCTGTTTTCTCTCAGTTCCTGAAATTCAGGGGCGTTTCTTAACTGAAGGGGGATTACATTCTCCCCCCCTTCACTGTTCATGCTCGCTCCCGAGTCATTGTTCCCCCCACTCTCTGAGTCCACATGTCACTGTCCTCTCCCTATGCAGTCTTATTTTGTAAGAGCTGTTTACATATCACAGCCCTACATTCAGTCTAGACAGCCTTCTATGAACTCAAAGCACTGATCTCTTCTCATCTCACAGCTGGAGGTTTGTTACAGTTGAATCCAGTCTTCTAGGAACTCCTCCAGAGCACAGATCTGTCTCCCTTCTATGTTTACAAAAGGCACAGAGGCACAATTCTGCAGTTTGCTGATTGTAGAAGCAGCTGAAGTGTCAATGAGGAGTTGCTAGCTGTATAGAGTGAAATTGTTGCCAGCCCCTTACACGCAGGAGCATTAGGCACCGAGGCACAATTCTGCTGTTTTCTGATTGTAAAAGCAGCTGTAGTGTCACTGAGGAGCTGGTGGTTGTATAAAGTGAAATTGTTGCCAGCCCCTTATTCTGAGTGAGAGAGACAGGAATGCGCGCTCCCGTGAATATGAGTGGGGGCCAGACAGAATATAAATTAGTAGAGCCGGCAGCCAATGAAATGAAAGAAGGTAGAATCCAACGGGCACTGGGGAACAGTGTTTACAGAAAACAAAGATAAGCAAGACAGTGAAAACAAGACAACTTTGCAAATGACATCCAATTGCAAAGTTACTTGTTTTCACTGTCCCCTTATTCTGAAGACCATTTAATGAAATGATTCAACCCCTTTAAGTAAAGATAAATGAAACACAATCTGTATATCTACTTCACTGATCATTTGTTTTAAGAATCTATTACTCAGAAAAGAGTCATGTCTAATGTACCTTTTTAAAGGGTTGTCCAGTTCTTTTGATTAATTATTAGCTGCTATTTTTTTATTTTTTTTAAACCCACCTCACCACTCACCCCGGTATAATATCTTCCCGTTCTTCTGTTTGCAGCTGGCTGCAGCACTCAGCTTGTGATGTCAAGGAACGGTAAGTGGCACACCAACCAATGACTACATTGGTGACGATCTTACTGTACCAGCTGGGTGTAGATAGAAGATCAGGGAGACACTTCCAGAGGCATCAGTGCTAGAACAGCAGTAAGCGGAGAGGTAAGTATAGGCTTTTTAATTTTATTAAGAAGCTTATTAAGCAGCAGCTTATACATATTAAGAGGAAATAAGCAGACAACCCCTTTAAATAGCTCCACTATGATACAGAAGAAATATTTGCTGCAAGGTGAAACAAACAGGACAGAGAACACCATAGCCCGGTTGACAAGTGCTGAGTATGATTAGTACCTCACTTTTATGGCCCCTGCCCTTCTCTGCCCCTAACCTGCCATGATGTAGATGAAATCTGCTGATGAGGGTAGAAGCCTCAATGTTCTTACCTGGTTCCTAAGATCCTTCCTCAAGACCAAAGCCTTTCAAGTCCATCAGAAGTTTAGCTTTGGTTCTCTTAACACTAAGAATTTTCTAGATCTCAAATACAGCATCTTAACCAGATACAGATTCAGGGCCTTCATAATCTGGGGAGGAAAAAAGAAACTAATTTTTTTAGTTGCAGGAATACTATTATGAAAGCCTTTTGCATTACTTTTCTTCTAATCCTTAAAGGAGTATTGTCATTAGGTTGTTTCACAGACTCTGATCTTCACAGCCAGCTTTAGGGCTTGTCCCCACTGCACGGGTTTTCACTCGGTTTTACAGACGGTTTTTGGTTTTGAAACCGTCTGTACTGCGGGTGTCAACTTTTAAAATCATCCTTAATGGAAAATCCATGCAGCGGTCCCCACTGCACGTATTTTCTGCCGGACGGTTTTTTTACACCGCCGGAAGTCTGAAAAAACATGTTCATTCTTCCACCTGGTTTTCGGGCAGAATATGAACATGTTAATGTGAAGGGGGAGGGCATTTCTCCACAAACCGCAGAGAAAAGCCGTCTCCCGACCGCCATGTGCACGGCCGCAAAATAGTGCAAATACCGGAAATTTGCACTGTTGCGGGTGAACGGTCCCTTGGACTCACACTTCCTGTTTAGGTTATAGGTAGTTCTACAGCAGTGATTGACACATCAGCTGACACATCACATTGGTGATGGAAGGGGCTAAAAAGTGGGGCAGAAGGCTTCAGAGCTCTAGAGAGTTAAAGCTGGCAGTAAAATAGATAAATAAGCTCCTGTGCAGGGAGTGATATCACCATCTTCACCATCCTGGCCATGGCAGCTGGAGCACTGAGACTAGAGAGAAGTGGTTGGTAGCCTATGGAAGCCTGTGTACACAAGCAAGAGATAAGAACTGTTCAAGCTCTGAAGGGAAGCAAATTAAAACAGCAATGTATTTTGTAATAGTCTTTATTTATCTATATGTTTCTAGCTAATTATTTTGGTGAGAATAATCCTTTAAGGATGGGGCCATCTGAGTAGTGCCAAGAGTTTCTTTGGATCCATTTGCAGACATTTGATAAAAGATCACATGGCATGCAAAAACAGTGATAAGAGATGTACAGGAGCATGAAAATCTCCTGTAAGAAGATACAAGAAGTTAAAGACAGATTAAGGGTGAATTCACATGGCTTTTTGCAGACGTATAGCAACACATATTGTGCGCACCACTATACGCCTGGTGCTTTAGAGGTACGTGCTAGCCAGCGCATACTTCTGAAGCACTCTCTGCCGGCCCCCATTCACTTTAGCTTTCCCCATGTCAGGTCTGTTTTCCGGTAGCACACAACGGTGAAACATTCAGGTAATCATAGCACTTAATGAGTGCTATGATTTTACTGTTATTGCCAGCCGAAGTACTGCCTGCAATTATGCCGTGTGAACATACCCTAACAGTAGATCTGACCACAAATGTTCAGTCCCACTGATAAGTATCTAATGTCCATGGTAAATAAAAGGAAGATAAAGACCAAATTAATACGGAGTAGTAAAGTCCAGTGGGGAAAAATATGGTTTATGAACCAGATACCATACCAGAATCAGTCCCAGGACAATAATTCTGTTTATGTTAGTTGAGGGTGAGGATGGCACAACAAAACAGGACATGTTTAGAAAATCTTCTTGCATTAATAGTATTGTAGACACTCAAATATCATTAGTGGTGGCTAAAATATGGACTAAAGTCAAGGCAAAAAATAAGCAGAAAACGATTACACAATATTCATAAATAAACTAAACAAGTGACTGGCTAAAGAAACATATGTTCAACACAGAAGCATAAGTAACATGGACAATTTAGAAGAAAGGACTTCAAAGCTCCTAGACCTATTAATAATATTCTATGGACGCCTGAGAAGAGCAGCAATTACATGCATTAAAAAACTGAATGTACACTAAATACTTAAAGTCTTAGTTACTGATAAGGGTCAGCAGTATATCTAAAAGACAAAGCCTTCACGATAGTATAAAATGTCATAACCAGTATCTCACATTATCTCACATCTCCTCCTAAAGTCACCCATCTGTAGAATGGTGTTTTGGGATTCTTGCCCCCCCCCCCACCCACCCTTCCACCTCAGTATTGCCTAGGGTACTCTTTAGATGGGATAGAGGCCTTGGGTAAAACCTTGGATAATCAGAACCATGGTCAAGCTAGGACATTTGACCATAATAAGAGCACAGAAAAGTACCTGTCTGCATGTATGTGAAACTGGCCTAAAGGGGTTTCATACTTCCATATCAGTTTGCCATAAATATGTGTCAGGGACATGGACTAATTTGATTGGTGGCAACCTGTCAAAAAAATTTATTGGCATCATATATAATACAGCCAGCCCACAAACGGACATTATTTGCAGTACCATCAGATTGGCAGCGACAAGAGCATTTCCACTGGCCATATATTAAGGTTTTATGTATAGGATTCACTTAAGCAGTTAGGGATTGACCCCACGGCAAGGGTTTTTGGACGGTTTTACAAACGTTTTTTGGTTTTGAAAACACACTGTAAACCGTCTGTCAACCCCTAGAATGAACCTCTATGGAAAATCTGTGCAGCGGTCCCCACTGCACGGATTTTCCGCCAGACGTTGTTTTAGACCACCGGCGGTCCGAAAAACATTGAACATGTTCATTCTTCTGCCTGGTTTTCTAGCAGGATATGAACACGTCAATGAGAAGGGGGAGGGAATTTCTCCGCAAACAGCGGAGAAAAGCCATCCCTCTGCAGCCGTGTGCACAGCTGCAAAACAGGGCAAGTACCGGTCGGATAATGCTCTCTGTCGTGGGGACATGCCCTTAAGGTTTTTTAATTTACATTGTTGCCCTCATAATAAGTCCTTATAATCAGCCTTTTGCTCTGAACATATGGAGGATATGGCTCAAAAGAGAGGCAGGTTTGGAGATGAGGTTACCTTGATGCAATACGAGGGCGTACAGAATTCGATCAAAGTGTGCACAACAAACCTCTATTATGCATGTAGAAAAGATAACAGGAATGCAATTTAAATATTCCATGAATTTAATATTTTTATGGGTTTTGGTGTCTACAGAATGCTGTTGTGTTTTTGTGCTATAGTTCAAGTCATACTCAGTGGTTTTAGGGCACTTACAACCATTAACTATGTAGGTGACTTTTTGTTTCACAGCCAGCTTAGTTCTAAATAGTGTTTAGCCTGCAACCTCATCAGAGGAAAAAATATATGGGAACTACCTGACAAACAGTTTTAGTGGAAAACAGATGCTACTCGACTTGTTTGAAAATTACTTTTTTTTTTTTTTCTTGGACAAAACAACAAGTTTCCATTACTAGCACAATGCTTCTCCATTTTCTTTTCTCTTTTTTTTCTTTTTGTTCTGAGTTAATCCGTGACTGTTATTTATATCAGAGAAGTGTAAATATAAATTCAGTCTTAGTGCTGCCTCAGTGGTGTGAACCTCCAGATCAAGCCTAATCCGCAGATTAGATACTGAAGTGCTGCTTCAATTGTGCAGCATTATCACGTCCTATCGCTTGGACTGCTTTCAAACTGGAGCATATGCTGTGACAATACTTTTGAAGCTGTTGCTAAGTTGTAAGCACTCATCATTATCATTGTTTTCCTTTTATTTGCGGTTTGGTGCAGGGTTTTTTTTTAGCATGAAATGTCTGCTGGGGCCTCTGCTGATATGTTTGTCACCCTTCTTTCCTTGCAGGTTCAGTGATCCTATCTATAGGCTGTCAGTTCTAGTTCTAAAAACTAAATGACATTGCTTGGATTCACTGATGTAATGTTCTGGCCTTTGTCTGGCACCCCTATTCTACACTGTGGCAAAATATCAAAGAGTGTGCCATATTCTGTGTGGTGGAGGGTGGCCTGTTGATGAGCCAAAGAGGCACACAGGTTCTGATGAACCCTTGGGGAGACATGTATAAAAGGGGTTTTCACCCTTTACCGGTGTAAAATGTGCCAAAAGTAAGCAAGCTGTGATATACAGCTCAGGAAAAAATTAAGAGACCACTGCAAAATTTTCAGTTTCTCTGATGTTTCTCTTCAATGGTATGTATTTTTGAGAAAAATGTACATTGTTATTTTATTATATAAACTACTGACAACATGTCTCCAAAATTCAAAGCAAAAAATTTTGAATTTACAATATTTGTAAATACTAAAAAAGAAGCAACAGAGCTGTCAGACCTCAAATAATGCAAAGAAAACAAGTTCATATTTATTTATAAACAATAAGACTAATGTTTTAAGTCAGGAACAGTTCAGAAATCAATATTTGGGGGAATAACCATGATTTTTTCATTCAAATTCCTTTTGGCCTATTCCTAGCACTTGTTTTGCCATCCGGCTTGTCCTATTGCAAGAGGATTGTGAAGACCACAGCAGTGTTTTTTATACTTTCCTTCATTAAATAAGATTTGGTTCAGGTGATCACCTAATCAGAAGCACATTAAGTAGAATTAGGTGGACTTTGGTTGGAATTTAACTGACACTGGAATGGAATGGCTGTCAGACATGTAGAGATGCTGATTTTTTAGAAAACTGTGCAGTAGTCTCTTAATTTTTTCCAGAGCTGTATAATGCACCAAATGAATGTGTTAGACACAGGCTTGGACTGGCCCACAGGGGAATAGGGGAATCCCCTGTTCGGCCCCTGAGCATGGCAAACCTGGAGTTGTTATTTAACTGCATTTACATCCTCAGAAGGGGCAAAAAAAGCATAGAAAAAGAGGCAAAAAGCAAGATGCAGAGCATAGGAGGCATGCACAGTCATTTATAGTACTCGTAGGTTGGGCCCCTAAAATATTCTCCACCATTTGGCCCAGAAACAGATCAATTGATGGGCACCTAGAACCACCTCTACCTGTGGGCGATAAGCACCCCAGTCCAACACTGGTCAGGCACATTGTTCGCAAGACTCAACACTTTTTAATGCGCCAAACATGTGGGGGCGTTCTGGGGGCATGTTGCACCACACTCGTAGGCACACTACTGCTCGGACAGACAAATGTGGTATGTCTGAGCCAGAGGAGTCGAAGTGGAGCTAGATTTGCTGTTAGGGCAAAAAATGTCCATTATTTCTAAACTTACACCAGTACAATAATAAAAAGTAATTTATGATAATTATCAAACTATATAAAATTTCATTATTTAAGTTTAATAAAAAAATGTTATCATAGAAAATTAATATACAAATATATATCTCAAAAATGTAAAAAATATCTCCTATAAAATGTAATTAAAATGAATAGAATCTAAAACGAATTTTACATAAAATAACCCACTGATGTTGTTGTTCAGATTTTTTAATTTTTACTACATTAAATTTGGAAATTATTTTTGCTGCTCTCACCCTTTATTCTACTGTATATACAGCAAGAGCCAGCACAGCACAGGTCTTGCTGGGACCTGTGCTCCACCAAGCAAGATCAGTACCATAGTTTCTATTCACTGACATACAATTCTAATGACTTTTCTTTTACTCCCAGTCTATCTATATAGGGAATAAAAATGTTTGTCACATTACTAATGCGCCTAAGTTCCATAATGCGCCAAACACAAAGGCGAGGTGCAATGAACTTTAGACTGCATTTATGAGCACACAAAAAACACTTTCATACATTCAGGTGCATTTTACACTTCACATAATGCTCTTCGATGGGCCTGTTTGCATACATGCCTCCCTTGGACTTTCACAGGGTCATATCCCCCAACTCTGAACTAGGACTGCCTAAACTACTATGCAGATGTAGCAAACCTTAATTTGACAAATAATGCAGCATGATATCTTAGCAAGTTATCACAGAAAGTTATCTTAGCTTTTTCTATGCTTTAGAATGACATATGTTGTAATCTAAGAACAAATACAGTAATACGATGCAGTAAGATATCACTGTCAAGTTCAACTTTGTTACATTTGTATGTCAAAAAAATCATGTTCAACCAAGAGTGTGTCATCTGTCTCATCGCCTTAAATAGTAAAACACAAATTATAAAAAAAAAAATTGTAGAACATTTTAATTATACCTTAACCCTTTAGCAACATTTACCATATATTTATGACATATCATCGGTAAGGGGGTCGATAAAAGGGGGCCCTCTCTCCAGGTAACAGCTGTTAGTCAACCACTTACATCCATGGCATATAACGTCATATCCCTCAATAATTTGAATTTCTTAGTTGTTACTTTTTATCTTTTAGGCCCCTTAACACTTATATTTTGCCCATTTTTTTCTGGGTAAAAAAAAAAAATGCTTCAAAAACTGTATTTTTAAGGCCTCAGTGTTAGTAGCATTTTTTGGGAGGCAAAATAGTGTGTATTTGGTACATGCAATTTTTTATGCTTTTTCCTGGTGCATTTTTCCCCATCACAAATCATGGGATCCATGCTTTGTTTTAAAAATACTGCTACTGATATAGGATTTGGGAGATTAATTATACGCTGGATTTGATAACTATATTGGATACTTATAGAACATCAGTTGGACACTTTGGGGGACAAGTATGAAAACTGTCCAGGTCTTAGACTTTCTTTGTTGCCCATAGCAACCTATCAGAGCTTTCATTTTTTTTCAGAGCACTATATGAAAAAGGAGCTCTGATCGGTTGTTATGGGCAACAAGGAAAGTCTTATACCTAGACAGTTTTCATACATGTCCCCCTTTATGCTGGATGTGAATATTTAACAAGACATTTCTGTGATTGTATCAAATTGAAGATCACTTGATAATTGATATGTATCTGGATTTAATGTGATTATTGTTATTTGATTTGAGTTTATGCACACTGATTTCTTCTTTCTGCAATTAGGGGCAGACTAGAGTGTCTAGAGACAGTGTAGAGAACAGGGTTGCCCTTTTCAGGCTGGTGCACTGTTTAGGTAGACTATACCTGCTAAGTTATAATCAGGTAAGTTTGGTTTGATTTTAGTGTATACCAATAAAAGCAAAGTGTTATGGTATATTCACACGGCTTAAAATGCCATGTATTTCGGTGCATTTCGTCACATATTGCTTTATACGCTGCGAAATGCGCGCCGCAATTACGGTAATTCATAGCTCTCATAGAGAACTATGGATTACACGTCGTCTCCCCACGCGTACAATACGATCATATTGTATGCGTGGGGGGATAATTGACATGTCAATTGTTAGCAGCGAATATGTGTCGCTGACAATGCATGTCTATGGGGCCGGCGCCCGGCCGACCCCCCCCCGTGCTTTGGAATTACGCGCTGATCAGCGGGTGGTTCCAAAACACCTGCCGTATTGCGCCATGTACTATACGCGCCGCAATAAGCCGCGTGAACATACCCTTATTCTTTTAATGATTAAATTCTGTTTGGGGCTCACCATTATCTGTGATTGGTAAATACTGCTACTGCCCCAAAAAACACACCTAAACTGCAAAAAATACTACAAAGGGAAAAAAAAGCTGGTTTGTAGCGTGTTTTATATTTACCTATTGACTTCAACCAACATCTGGCCACAGCAGATTTTACCCAGAAAAAGCTTAAAAATATTCATGCACTTTTAGTAGTATCTGCACAAGCATTGTGTAGTACTATCCTTAATGGGGTTGTCTCACTACATCGATTCATCTTACTTCAGTCCTGTTTTCTTGGTTTCATTTTGAATTTAGGGGCGTGTTTACTGGCTTCTACTAGGCTGCAGTAGAAGCCAGGTCTGTAGCTATAGCAACCAGTGCTGGCAGCCTATCATGAAAGATTAAACAGATCTGTAGCTATAGCGACCTGTGAAGCTGATGCAGCCCATATAAGAGGGGATATCTAGGAATAGGTAGGACACTGTTAATGGACATATATTGCAAAGTGACTTGTTTTTGCAAGATCTATAACCTAAAAAGCAATCCCTGTAATGAGACAACCCCTTTAAGGTTATGTCTCTTTCTTATCGGCTCCACAAGCGGCCTGTCCATACTGCTGTGTGGTTTTTAATAGTCTATTGTCCCTAATGTGTAATCCCAATACTACAGACAGCGGAAGAGTCCAAGCATTTCTTAGCTTAGTACACATTGTGAATGGTTATTACTCAGTGTTTGAGAATGACTGTAACTCCTTAAACCAAACACTAAACATTCTACTCCATCACTGCACGATAAGATATATTTGCATCTGGCAGCCGCTCCACCTCTGGAGAACAGATTTGTTTGGGGGTTGTTCAACTTGAGTGATAGGAAAAAAGCAGTTCACTTTTTCATGATGCCAGAGAGGAGGAGGACAGTGCTTCAGAATTAATAAGCACTTCAGACGCGAGCAAATTCCTTCACAAAAGCTGCTTTTAGCGGTGACCCAGGTGCACTGTTTTTATCTCGGTTTTTGACTGATTTTTACAATTCACCTTAATTTCAATCTTTTTTGTTTGCCATTCATCAATCTGACTAGCTCTTTCCAGTGGAGACTCCTTTCTTGCTGATAACTGCACCACAATGTTAACACTTATCTTGACACTCACCAATGAAGCCTGACAAGATGACATGAGAGAAGAGGGTGATTCCTGAATTATGCTAAGAAAAGAGGCAAATATTTTCCCTGATCTAATTGATGGTTCAATGTATTCTCATTCTCAGGGTGTAGGTTCACCTTTGGTGACATAGTGATTGCATCTCAATATGTTTGGAAGAAGGAGTAATAAATACCAGGTTGCTCAACAAATATAACACCAAATTGAATTCTAAATTTTTCAGGGTGGCTCCATTGTGGTTCCTTAATGTGACGTGATAATGAATGCACAAACACTAACTTCAGTCCACCTCCAATGTGTCTAATACTCCATACTTAAAATCGCTATTTAATTATTACTGCAACTAAAATAATTTCTAGCTATAAT
The DNA here is from genome assembly GCA_025379985.1 of Phyllomedusa bahiana. Classification (NCBI taxonomy): domain Eukaryota; kingdom Metazoa; phylum Chordata; class Amphibia; order Anura; family Hylidae; genus Phyllomedusa; species Phyllomedusa bahiana. The sequence continues at coordinate 54,898 of JAODAL010015704.1, read as the reverse complement.
GTTTTAGTTACATTATTCATAAAAGTTATGTTTTAAGTATTGAGTATTAGAGACACAATGGAAGTGGGTTGAAGTTTGTCTATGGCATATTAGTGTTTATATAGTGTTATATACCCATCCCTTATCTGGTTATATTCATGTGCATCTATTGGTGATGACTGCACATAACCTGATAATGGCCATTGTTGTCCATCTTGAGACTGCATTTACCAAAGAAGAACAATTATTTGTAGGCTTGAACTGGCACACAGGGGAACAGGGCAAATGGACCTCTGGGCACGGTGGGCCCCTGGCAGGGCAAGCTGAGAATGCTTTATAGAGAAAAAGGCATAGAAAGCAAGGCAGAAGGCAAGAGGCAAAGTGCATGAGTCACGTGCAGTAGCTCTAAGTGGGCCCCAGGAATTAACTCCACTGGTGAGCCCCATGAATCAACTCCACTGGTGGGACTCAAGAATCAACTTCGCTGATGGGCCCCAAGAAACAACTTCACTGGTGGCCCAAAGATTCAACTTCACTCGTGGACCTAAAGAATGAACTCCACTGGTGGGCCCCAAGAATTAACTTCACTGGTGGGCCCCAAGAATCAACTCCCCTGGTGGGCTTAAGAATCAACTTCACTGGTGGGCCTCAATAATCAATTCCACTGGTGGGCCCCAAGAATCAAATCCATTGGTGGGCCTCAAGAATCAGTTCCACTGGAGGGCCCCGAGAATCAATTCCACTGGTTGGTCCCAAGAATCAACTCCACTGGTGGGCCTCAAGAATCAACTCCACTGGTGGTGCCCCAAGAATCAACTCCACTGGTGGGCCCCAAGAATCAACTCCACTGGTGGAGATGCAGGGCATTGATAATGAAATGTGTATACAGCAGGGGCGAGCTCTGCAGATTTATATTTTATTTCATTCATACACTGCTAAATAATACATCTAACAAACAATATTATATCCAACCATTCCATTCATGCCTCTTATTCTACTTATCAATACCACATATAAACAAGCTGTAAACAGCATTATCTATTTGGTTCAGACATACCGCCCAGATGCAGGGCATTGATAATGAAATGTGTACACAGCGGGGGCGAGCTCTGCAGATTTATATTTTATTTCATTCATACACTGTTAAAAAATACATCTGGAAATGGTTGTCTCCCAAACACATTATTTATCTGTCTTCTGCTTTATTATTGTTCTCATGTCTTCAAAAATTATTACAATGGTAAGAGATAAACCATTTCAAGCCCATGAGCAAATTCACATTCTTGGCATACAGATCTTTTGTAATCATCAACAAGTTGATAATTAATGATATAAAACAGGAGCCTTTAGATGAGACTGCCCAGCACACATTGTAGCTATAAATCATAGCGAGGAGTCATGTTATGTAACATCCCACAAAATTAAACACTTGTTTTTCTAAGTAATAATGTGAAAGGGTAAGTAAGTTACTAATTGGCTCAAGTATAAAGACACGTGCTGCCAGATTTGTGTTTTACTCCGCATCGCATGGGACTACGTTTTGTTTTATAGGGTAGTTTTGTTTGATAAGGTCAGGTTCTCACACAATCATGCAATTACTGTCTGTATTCCTTTCAAATCTCAAGGGAGAATAGAGGGGGATGAGCCCTCCCCTTCAATACTTTCAGGATGCTGGGCCTTAGGGCACATACTCCAAATTTTGGTCAACGTGAAATATGTCAATTTCTTATGTCAATGCCTTTGAGCATGGGATAGATAATCTCTTACATGTCTATGTTATGTATTGTCCATCAAGCCTTGCATGAAGCATAAAGCAAAGAATAACTTTTGCCCGGGGTATACCTTAAGGTTCTGTCCACAACAGTATTTCAAGTCATAATCCACACGGATTCCGATTTACAATACTCGTCTAAAACCAAAAGATAACTATTCCTATTGACCTCAATGTAAAATATGCGCTGTAGTTCATACATGCCTATTTTCAGCAGTCAGTAAAATAAATAAAAAAAACATTTTCATTGAACATTTTCATTCTTCAGTCATAGTCGATGCATTGTTTAACCCCTTAGACGCTGCCTACCCTACAAACATTAATAAACCCGGGATAATGCAGAAAGAATGAACCCATAACATGCGAAAAGGGCAACCCACTACAACTATAATAACGCCCAAACAAACGGGGGCAACCCATGTAGAAATGTACAAAACTTTATTAATCAAAATTTACAATATCACAACATTAAAAAATACACAAGAAAAACCACCACCCAGATAAAACTATGGTATCAAAGAAAGCACGGAGGTCTAGGGTCACGTAAAAAAATATATAATGTATATGAATGCATTAATTCAAACCACCAACTTCCTGGATAGCATACAAAAAAGGAAAATGTATCATACAAATGTCCATGGATCTATAGTACTACTATACCGTAAAGGATGTGTCCAATGAAAAAAATGATGATTAACCGTGAAAGCTAGACTTCCGTGGCACGCCGGTTATTGGTTAATTGCCAGGCGCTGATCCTATATAGTTTATGGATCCACGTAACTCCCCTGCTGGATCCATTTTCTAACTCCTAATGCCCGAAACGAATGGTGACACAGTATGGTGACAATGAGGAGTGCTGCGCTTCTGGCTATCATACTCATTCACTTCTATGGGAGTATAGCTGCTTGGCTATATTTGGGAGCCCCCATAGAAGTTAATGAGGTGGATGACCACAAGCGTCACCCTACTCATTGTGATGCATGTGATGCATGGTCTGGTAGAATGGTAAATGAATAGACCATGTACCATTTCTTAAAGGATACCATGTTGGCAAAAACATATTGAAGGGGTGGAAGTGTTCAGGTTTCTAATTTTCCTATAAGTAGAATAAGTATATAAAAATGAAGACACACTCATCGGCTCATCGACACTGATTTCAGTTTGATTGTACAATAAGTGGTTATCTAATGGAAAAAACTAGCATTTTTTTGTACAGCAGAAAACTGATATTTAAAATTTGTTCAATTCCCCACTAAATTGAATTGGTTAGAAAATATGTATTTGTAACCAAATTAACTTTATCCTCAGCATTTAGGGAGACATGTATGATCAGGTTTTTCACCCTTTTCTGTGTCAAATGCGCCAAAGTGAGCCGGCTACGACATCTAATGCGACTAAAGAATGTGTTAGGTGCATTGTTCGTAAGACTTGACACTTTCTAATGCGCCTAACATGAGGGGCATTCTGGGGGTCGTTATGGAGGCATGTCACACCACACTTGTATTATTAGACACATATATGAATGTGGTTCGGCAACACTAGGTGCGTTATTGCTCAGACAGGCAGACCCATTTCAAGTGGAAGCGGAGCTAGATTTGCTGTTAGGGAAAAAAAAATGTCCAATATTTCTTAACTTACACCACTACAATAATAAAAAGTTATTTATGATAAATCAATCTATATACAATTAAATTATTTAAATTTAATAAAAAAAATTATCATATAAAATTAATATAAAAATATAAAATTATGAAATAACCCACTGATTAGATTTTGTTGTTTAGATTTTTAAATTTTACATTTTTACTACATTAAATTTGAAATTTACGTTTGCTGCTCTCACCCTTTATTCTACATACAGCAAGAGCCAGCACAACACAGGTATTGCTGGGACCTGTGTTCCACCAAGCAAGGTCACTACCATAGTTTCTATTCACTGACATGCTATTCTAATGACTTTTCTTTTATTTCCAGCCTATCTGTAGCCTTTATACATGTTAGCGCATTACTTATGCGCCTAAGTTCTGTAATGCGCCTAACACACAGACGAAGAGTGATAAACTTTAGACACCATTTATGAAGGCACACGAACCACTTTCATACATTCAGGTGCATTATACAATGAAAAAAAGATGAGAAAATGAAGTTCGATGCACCTAGTTCCATACATGTCCTTCTTACTTCCTGCAACTATTAAAGTAAATTCACACCATGGATATTAACATGGAATTCAATGCAAATTCTTTGTTGCATTTCACACTAAAATCCTTATGCAGACTGAGCCCCATTCATTTAAAGGGGCAGTTTGTGTGTGAATTTTCTATACCATGGATTTCAAATCTGGGGTGCGAAAAAAAAATGGACATGTCCATTTTTTGAAGTGAATCCTGCTCAGATTCCACTTTTGGCAGGCATGACACAGATTTGCCCCTTGGCTAATCCCACATCTTAATCAGAAGTAAAAACTGCATCTGCAAACACAAAATGCTCGACAGGTATTGCCTTGGATTCCATGACCGATTTTTCTGATTAAAAATCCCCCAAAGTGGAACAAAGACAAACAGGGGCGGTTATTTTCTTATGAATATTATTATTATTTTTTTATTATTATATTATTATTATTTATTTTAAAGTGCCATTGTTTTTCCGGGGGTTCATTCAGGGGGGGTTCTAAAAACAAAGTCAAAAGTACAGTGATAAGGATAATAATTGGCACGCAGGGGGAGAGGACCCCCACCCGCGAGGGCTTTCAAATTACAAGGAGGGGGGGAAAGAGACAGGAGGGAGGGGCAGACTGTTGTGGGGAAGTAGTGACAAGTTAGTGAATTTAGCAAGCCTGGAAAAGAAATGGGATTGTTCAGTTGCTTTTGAGGACTGGTGAAGTGGAGGATGTCTGATTGTGTTGGTAGGCAGGATGATTGTCCAGAAATGTGGGTGAAGCACGGAACAGAGAGTCTTGAGATCGATTGTGTGAAGGAGTGATTAGGGAGTGATAAACTCATCTCATTAACATCTGATATATTTTAGAACTATATGTGTTTTCAAGAATTCATAAAATACAGGAGAAAAATGATTAGTCCATGCAAATTGCTTCACACTTTAATAATATGATTTGAATTAAATAGAACTAAAAAAAAGGCCTAATACAATTACATAAAAACTACGGAAGAAATCAGGCGATAGGTATCGCCTGATTTCTTCACTATTCTACTACTTTCTATGGCTAACACGGTACAACATTATACTAATAAAAACTACGGGCAATTTTATACCATTTTTGTCATACAGCTTCATGCATCGTGTTACAAAGCTTAATGTAAAAAAAAATATTAAAATATTTTAAGGTCGGTTCTAAAAGAGAAAATATTTCCTACACCTCTTAGAGAATGGCTTATACAATTTATTCCTTTTGTTGATAAAGGTCAGTTTAGATTTTAAAATGAATTTGTGCCCACTGACAACTTTTGATCGTAGATAAATTGTGGTGAGGCTTTACTGATGTGTAAGTAACTATAAATCTAGAAAAAGCTTTGAAGTACACCCACATACAAACCTTACACATTTGTAGAAATGAATTTACTGTCTGCTCATACTGTTATATCACATTTTGCTCCTTCTTTATATGTGGAGCTTTGGCCGTTCTTCATCTACCAAAAACATACAATTGTAATTCGCCCTATAAATATACAGAGCATGATTTCACATTCTACTAAAGTTTGACAGAAAGGTGTGCTAGCCAAAACTATTTGCTCACAGGTTTATTACTTACATCTGGCTAAAATGGTGTACAAGTATGCTTTGATGTGCCTTTATCTGCTACACAGCCTGGTATTTAGGTAGTACCAGGAGCCCATAAGGGTTCATTTTGCCCCACATGGACAACAGGCTCAGAAGTGGGTACCTGCATTAAGCTATTTAATTACCTCTCACTGATGTCACCACAACAGGGTGGTACTGCCAGTAGTTCAGGGACGAGGTGAAAAAACCCTGAAACAACTGTATGCAGATGAGTTATGCTGGCTTGGCTAACATCCCTTTTGTTTTCCAAAGACTCAGTGAGTCAGAAGAAAATTGAGGATTTGTTACATCCAATAGAGGGCGATTGAGCTTCCAGCTCTTCTCCCATAATGCCTTGTGATATTGGACAGTCTGAATCCATCCTGGCCATATTCATATTATTATATTTGTACATTTTGAAGAAAACCGGAAAATGTCAGATGCCCAGCTTCAGACTGTAGTTCCTTTGGCCAGCCATCAATCTGTTTAGGACATGTGTAAAAAGGGGGAAAAATGTAGCATACAAAAGATTAAAAATCAAAGAAACTGGTTTATTAATCCATGCAATCAACATCTCAGCGCTTATAATGATCTTCAGGAGGATGTATAGGACATTGCACATGCAGGATTTAATAGAATATCTAGAAATTAGTTATAAAGTCAGCTCCAAATGAGGTTGCCTTCTGCTAGACCTTCAGAACCCTGGTATATTAGGGTTACATTATTGTGTTAGAAGTGGGCACACTGAAAGATCCTCTGGTATGTTAGTGGATCAGTCCCACACTACAGAAACCCCAGTGATATAAAATGGAAGCACATGATAATGCTATATTATGAAAGTTGTAATCTTGTAATCTGTACTGTTCTTCTATAATCCAGGAGTGCTGAATGCTTGTTCATACCACCAAAACCCACTCCTATCCCAAAACAGAACCCGCTACCTTGGTCCTCCAGCCTTACCATTCCTTGTGTAAAACCTGGTACTTACACTATATTTACAAGACTCACTTATACAGAACAGATAGATATTCACTATTTGATCTTATAACATTTTCTGTAAACACTCCCCACAAAATTTCCATTTAGCTCCCAAATGAATTATATACATCTAAAATAGCATAAAAAGCAATACCAAGCTCTAGGTAATGATACATTCACACTGTTATAATGATAGACTCAATCAACTGGATCATACCTCCCAGCTTTTTGGGTGTCCAAAGAGGGACACTAATGACTCTTTTGTGAATATGTATTTTTTTTTGCTATGTTTAAATCTTTTATATTGCACCTTGAAAAAAAATTTATCTGACTTTAGAGATTTTTTATGATCCAATTGCAACAAATGATATAACATATGGTACAATGTGTCAAAATAGAAAGTTTATCAACCCCTTACAAACATTTGCCATACTGGTACATCATAATGCAGGTAGGGGAGTACAGATTGGGCTCATTGGTTGAACCCACTTCATACGCAGCAGGTAACAGCGAATCATTATAGCTGAGAATCGCCGGGATAAAAGACAGCTCTAATTCAGACTGCTTGACCCAATGGGGGACATGTATGATCAGTCTTTTCACTTCTGTCCTGGCGTATAAGGCGCCTCTCGGTGCTGGCTCCGCTGTCGGACGCACTTACCCTATGTGTTAGGCGCATTCTGCGAAAGCTTTGCCACTTTGTAATAGCCCAAATTTAAGGGGGCGTTTGGGGGGACCACCCCTTCCAAAAAGTGCGATGTATGAATTTCGGGTCGACAAAAATGAGGCGCATTTCGCTCTGACAGGCAGACCTTTTCAAGGGCTGGCTGATGGAGGCGTCAAAATTTACACCGCATTTAAAAAAGGGACACTTGGCCACCAGCATACATCAGGTGCGTTTTCACCCAAAAAAAAGGTGAAAACAAAGTACTTGACGCGCCCAAGTTTTTACATTCCCCCCAAAATCTTTTGCAGAAATAGTGACAAGCAAGTTGTTGAATACTCTAAACAGACTGCAGGTTTATATAGAAAAAAAGTTTATAATAAAAAAATAAAAAATCTTAAAAGTTCAACCTCCTTTTGCCATTTTACAAATAAAACAAATAAAAAATTTAGACATAATTGCTCTCACTGTGTTCTTGAAAATCTGATCTATTCAAATATAACATCATTTATTCCATATGTTGGACACAGTAGAAGAAAAATAATTTGTATTAGCAAAATTGCTTTTCCAAATAATTGGAATAAAAAGTGAAAAAAAATCCTAAAATGGTGCCAATTGTATCCCAAGATGGTGCCCTGAAAAACTCAGCTTCAACTCACAAAAAAAACAGCCCCCACTGATGTCCATGATTGAAGAACAAAAAAGTTTCTGGTTGTTGAAAATGGTGCTGCGGCACAAATGTAAAAAATAGAAAACATAACAAATTTGGTATCACCGGAAGTGTACTGACCTTCAGGACATAGAAATCTTTTCATTGATACTAAACAGTGATCTCCATTAGAACAAACCGACTGCAAAAAAATGTTTCAATTGCTTTTTTTCACATTCCACTCCACCTCCACCTTTTTTTTTGGGCGGGGGAGCTCCAGTACATTTTGAGGTACAGTCAATGGTATCATTAAAAAAAAGTATATCTTGTCTTACAAAACGCAAGCCATCATATAGCTGATATAAAAGATTATGGCTCTTGGAAGGTGACAAGGATAAAATAAATATGGTAAAAAAAAAATTCTGTGGCAATCAAGGGGATAATGAAAGTTTATTCATCAGGTCAAAAAAGAGGGTTGTTTAAGGAGTAAAACAGGACAGAGGGATTTGGGTTAAAAGTAGGGACTGTTCTCTCCCCAAAAGAGGTACATATGCAAGATATGTAAGATAAATCCTATAGATATTGCATTACCATCATATTCTCTATGCATTTCTTTTCATTTTTTGGGGGGTGATTAGTATAGCACTAACTGGAATATTATCACTGAATATGATATATGTCATGGGTCATTTAGTGTTCACGGTGTACAAAAGCAATAAACACAAGAGCAGCTTGTTTCATTGACGGCCTCTATGAGGTCCTTTGCTGGCAAATAGCTTGGCTCACAGGTAACAGTCTGCAGAAGACTTGGCTGGAGTCCACTCCTCCCAAATTATCACAACTGCTGAACATTTAGGTAGTATCTTGTTTGTTTTAAAGCAAGCAGCTCAGGTCCATCATAGATTGTCTCCCGCTGTAGTCAGAATGGAGCTGCAGACATCTGATTGAATACGTGCCCAGAGCTGTCCAGCACGCACATAATTAATTGGCCAGTTACTAGTCTGCACTGTACATCCTTTGTGGCCAGAGGTCGGTTTGTTTGTTCAGGCCCCGTTCAAACACATTTTCTTTCACTTTGCAGTAATCGTGTAAGGAAGACATCATAGTTCCTGGCACAAGGGGTTATTCTAATAATCAAGGGATGGTTTATAGATTTGTCATGCCAACCACGGCTTCTGACCTTGCATGATATTTGTTCCTGTATGATAATTTCATTATACCACAAAATGGCTTGTATAGCCTACTTCACATTTATAATTTTAGGAGCACTTTTCACATAGGTACTTAAAGTGAGGATCTAGAGTCTCTGAAAGTAAACTCATTCAGTCCATTACCCTGTTTCCCCGAAAATAAGACAGTGTCTTATATTAATTTTTGGTCCCGCAGACATGCTAGGTCTTATTTTCAGGGGATGTCTTATTTTCAGGGGATCAACAAGAATTCATATTTATTGTTGAACAAACATATACTAATATATGATAGTTATGTCATCACAAACATCAGCATAACCAGCCAAATTCTGAATTCCATCAATAATTTGTTGTGATTCTATTTCCATGTACAACAATGTATGGTACATTTACTGATCAAGGTATTTATGAAAAAAGCAACATTTATTCAAAAACAGTCATGTCAAAAACAGCCCTCTTCTGGAGCATCATCACAACTCTCCAAACTCTGAATTTTATGGTGAAATACTTGTGACTCCATTTCTTTTAGAATCATTCACCCCAATCTCTCATGTCTAGCAATAGCACTTTCCTTAAATGAGCCCCTATTGTCCAGGTAGCCTCCCACACAAGGTAAGACCTATCTCAATAATCTGCTAATGCTAATATATGGCAAGAGAGAAGCTGCAGCAATGACTGCTGCTGGGTCATATTTTCAGGGGAGGCCTTATATTTCTAAGCTTGAAAAAAATTGCACAAGGTCTTTTTTTGGGGGGATGTCTTTTTTTTAAGGAAAATCCACACTCATTAGAGCCACTGTCAATATCAGCCAGTATTCCAATGTCAATATCAGCGGAGAGCAAATATGTCTTCTGCTGGATCCCCATTTTATTACTTAGTCCACTTCATGATAAATATTACGGTATTATCTTTACTAATCTATTCAGATGTATCCATTAAAAAACCTGGCTACGTTCTACGTTGTCAGGGGCTTGAGGCAGTGGTGTAGGACAAAAGGATTTAAGCTCAAAAGTATTTACAGTCCTTATTAGGGCACGTCCACACATCAATGACAAAGAACTCATCGGATTTTACTGCTGAAAATTGGGACATGGTTTTTAACGAGTATTTTATGTGGTTTTTATGAGGTCTTTTTCTCCAGAGATTCACAGTCAGAAAACGAGTCTATTTAGTTTTTGAGGGGTTTTGGATGGGGATCTGACATAGAAATGTTTGGGACGTATTTGTTTGACGTGAAATACGGCAGAAGATTGAACATTCAGAGTCGTATGGATTACAACTTGGATTTTCAATTGAGGTCTATGGGGACAGTTTTACAGTTGGTTTTTGATGGTTTTTACAATCCGAATCTGCATTGAATTCCAACTGGAACTGTCATGTGCACGGACACTTAGGGAGAGGTACCACATGAATGCAGGCGTCTGCAGATGAATATCTGGTATGGCTCCACTCCAAATCACATTGCAAGACTTAGTGAGTCGAATGACAATTAAAGAATACTACAGGTAGTACTGCAGAGTACTAGCTCTTTTTCCTTGAGTTAAATTTAAATATTAGTTTCGTGAACATGGCATTTAAACGTCCACACCTATGTGGGACCTCTGGAAAAGGAGGAACATTATTCTTTTTGAGCTATATCTAGAGACTCTCATCTAGCCACCTCAAGTCTATGTAGAGTCTATATGGTACTACCATACTGTATGTAGAGGCTGTACAACGCTGTACTAAGAGGGTATGCACTGGCTCTGACTGGCCCATGGGGGAGAGGGAGAAACCTGGGGCTGCATTTCATGGAGAAAAGCAGAGATGAGGAGGTAGAAAGCAAGTATCATGCGTAGAGTGTGCAGTCATGTACAGTAGCTGTAGCATGGGCCCCAAGAATCAATTTCACTGGTGGTCCCAAAGAATTAACTGGTGGGCCCCAAGAGTTAATTCCACTGCTGAGCTCCAAGAATTATCTCCATTAATGGGCTCCAAGAATCATCTCCACTGGTGGGCCCCAAGAATTATCTCCACTGGTGGGTCCAAGAATCAACTTCATTGGTAGCGCCCAGGTACCCCAGTCTGATGCTGGGTACGCAGTCTTTATTGGGGGTGTATATGAATAGAATTATTTTCCCCTAGAAGTAATGTGGTATAAAACATCCATTGCCACAATTATTTAGCAGATTTGTATGGCTCCAAAATTCCTTTGTATTTCTGTGTAGAAAATAGGAAGCATAAAGAGGTACAATTGAGGCTTAATATACCTCTAAGAAAGGCCTATTACAGTTCTGCGCAACACAAAGCCCTGATACTGACTTTATACAGTGAAGGAAATAATTATTTGATCCCTTGCTGATTGTGCAAGTTTGCCCACTGACAAAGACATAGTTACATAGTCACATAGTTTGCAAGGCCGAAAAAAGACAGACGTCCATCCATTTCAGCCTATTGTGCTAAAGTGTTGATCCAGAGAAAGGCAAAAAATCCCATGAGGTAGAAGCCAATTGTCCTCATTTTAGGGAAAAAATTCCTTCCCGACTCCAATCTGGCAATCGGAAAAATCCCTGGATCAATGACCCCTCTCCAGAATCCTAGTCACTATAACTTGTTTTTTGAACTCTGTTATTGAATTCTCCATGACAGGTTCCTCTGGCAGAGAGTTCCACAGTCTAACTTCTGTTACAGTAAAGAATCCTTTTCTATGCTTATGTATAAACTTTTGTTCCTCAAGACGTAGAGGATGCCCCCTTGTTCTTAATACAGTCCTGGGTATAAATAAATCTTGGGAGAGATCTCTATACTGACCTTTAATATATTTATACATATTTATTATGTCCCCCCGAAGCCGTCATTTCTCTAAACTAAATAAACTCTTAATCTTGCTAATCTTTCTGGGTATTGCAGTCCACCAAATCCTTTTTTATTTTTGTTGCCCGCCTTTGTTTCCTGTTCAAGCTCTACAATGTCTTTCCTGTGCACTGGTGCCCAAAACTGTACACAATATTCCATGTGTGGTCTAACCAGTGACTTGTATAATGGTAGAATGATGTTGTTCTCATCATGTACATCTATGCCCCTTTTAATACACCCCATGATCAGATTAGCCTTGGCTGCTGCTGCCTGACACTATCTGCTACAATTAAGATTACTGTCCACCAGGATTCCCAAGTCCTTCTCCATGTCACTTTTACCCAGCGTTTTTCCATTTAACATGTAATCATGTAATGGATTTTTCTTCCCCATGTGCAGAACCTTGCATTTATCAGTGTTAAACCTCATCTGCAACTTCTCTGCCCAGGCCTCCAACTTATCCAGATCCCTCTGTAATAACACAGTATCCCCTATTGTGTTGATTACTTTACAGAGCTTAGTATCGTCTGCAAAGATTGATATTTTACTGTGAATGAAGAGTCAATAATTTTAATGGTAGGTTAATTTTGACATTGAGAGATAGAATATCCAAAATAAAATCTAGAAAATCACATTGTATAAATGATATCAATTTATTTGAATTTTGCTGAGAGAATTAAGTATTTGATTCCCTAACAACCATTAAGAGTTCTGGCTCCTAAAGACCAGTTAGATGCTCCTGATCAACTCGTTAACTGCATTAAAGACAGCGGTCTTAAATAGTCACTTTTATAAAACACTCCTGTCTACAGGCTTAATCAGTCAGACTCTAACCTCTACAACATGGGCAGGACTAAAGAGCTTTCTAAGAATGTCAGGGACCAGATCATAGACCTGCACAAAGCTGGAATGGGCTACAAAACTGGGTGAGAAGAAGACAACTGTTGGTGAGATGATCTGCAAAGAGGAGTGGACCAAAATTCCTCCTGACATGTGCGCAAACTTCAACATCAACTACAAAAAACATCTGACTGCTGTGCTTGCCAACAAGGGTTTTGCCACCAAGTATTACATCTTGTTTGCCAGAGGGAACAAATACTTATTTCTCCTGCAAAATGCAAATACATTTATATAATTTATACAATGAGATTTTCTGGATTTTATTTTGGATATTCTATCTCTCAATGTTAAAATTAACCTACCCTTAAAATTATAGACTGTTCGTGTCTTTGTCAGAGGGCAAACTTACACAATCAGTAAGGGATCAAATAATTATTTCCTTCACTGAATGACCCCAAATAAAACGGTTTAGGTTAGGGGTCGGTGAGTAAATGTTTATATTGATGCCAGAGTATCTTGTTAAGTAGTAATGACAAATAAGTGTAGACTACATATCAAAGAATAGTCAAGCAAGCTCCGAAAAAAACACGTGTGCATTGTGTATAGCTGAGGCTGCCAACATTATCTGATAAGAAAAAGGTTTCCTGGAGTTGGTGCAAGCGATACTTCTGGCATTAATCATAATAAGTGCTTTATCTAGGCCTGTCATGTATAGTTTCTGTCTGCAATTTACCTCTCAGGCAAGCTGTACACAATATCATCCAACATTATCTAGAAACTTATGCTCTTCAAGTGTCTAAATGTATTTGCACCATGGTTCCCACAGTTAATGTGAGAATAGCCATAGTAAGTGCTATTTAAAGACTGTATCCCACCACTGCTGACAGATTGGTGTTATTTGTACTCCTTGCTAAGCCTGTCATTTACAATGTGTGATGGTGAGCATTCCTTTTTTTATTAATGACACATAAATAGATTTATTGAAGTGTTTTCTCTAATTTTATTGTGTCAAGAAAATTATATTAAAAGATAAAAATGGTTGCTATCACGGCAGAGGTCTATAATTTGTAGTGTATGGAAGCAAAGGGCAACATTTATGAATGGGGCTGCACCATTTCTTTTTGCCGTGCTTTGAGCAGTTGTACACAAAAACTTGGCACAATTTGTGCCAGACACAATTCTTCTGAATGCGCCAAAGATAAAGGGGGTATGTTGCACCAGTGTCATAAATGCGGCAAAAATGCACCAAAGTTTGGCGTCAAATTGTCATGCAGATCCATACCAGTTTCAAAGTGGCATGGCTGAGACTACTTTTGGCGTAGAATGGGACACATTTATAAAGTGCTTTGAGATGCTTTCATATATACTGTCAGATCGTATACTATTAAAAACAGAGGTAGAACTGACAAGTTGGCATCAGGTTCATACATATCGCCAAAGTGTTTACTACATTCTTAATACTATCGGTAAGAACACAGGATATGTTTTATAAATGTTTATATCACTGTTTTTTATATTACATTATTTATAAATTTATATATTTTTTTTTTACAGTTGGAAGAAATTAGGGGGACAAGTATGAAAACTGTCTAGATGAAAAACTTTCTTTGTTCCCCATAGCAACCAGAGTTTCCCTTTCATTTTTTTCAGAGCACTATATGAAATGAAAGGGGAACTCAGAGCTCTGAACAACAAGGAAAGTCTTAGGGTATGTTCACATGGGGTAATTTCGGCATGCATTTCGCCGCGTATTTGCGCTCTAATATGGGCGAGATGCGCGCTAAAATTATGGTAATCCATAGTTCTCATAGAGAACTATGGATTACACCTCCTCTCCCCGCTCGTACAAAACTATCGTATTGTACACGCGGGGAGATAAGTGACGTCAATTACTTGCGGTGAATATGCGCTGCGAGTAATGAATGTCAATAGGGCTGGCGGGCTGTTGGTCCCTCTACGCCACGGGAGTCCACGCTGATCAGCCCGAACTCCCGAAACACACAATGTACTGCGGCGCGTACTGTACATCGTGTGAACATACCCTTAGACCCAAACAGTTTTCATACATGTGGCCCTTAGTTTTTAGTGACCAAGGCATAAACTACATGTATCATTTTTAAATTCTGTAATCAACTCTACCTAAAATAATTTTTATATACAGTCTTTTATTTTGAATTATTTGTATTAAAAAGGTTCATATGAAACAAACATAAATTGATAATTTATAGTCAGCATATCAAATATGTACAATTCCCATTCCATCTCTGTCTAATATATAGGTGTTCACAGTAGAGATTTTGAGTAAGTGTTACCGTTGTCCACAGCAACACAAATACTAACAAGAGAACACAACTAGTCACTCCATGGAAAAAAAATAATACAGTTGGTACGGAAAGTATTCAGACCCCTTTAAATTTTTCACAATCTTTGAGAGTCACATTGGCCGAGCATGTATGGTAGAGATCCAAAAACGTTTCAATTCTTTTGCTCATTAATTGTGCATTCTGCACCGCGCGAGCTGAAGAAAGCGCGAAAACAAAAATGTTAGCGAGCGTGTCTTAGCGCGAAATTACCAACGAAGAAAACGACTATACATGTCAATAAGTACTACTCAGACCTTGATGCAGAGTGAACACTCCTGTTTATAACTCACATGATGTACCACACTTCCATCGCTGAGTCCTACCTGGATGTTGGTTCTACTCGCGTTCAGTTGGAGTCGCCAGTTTCTGTGTAGTTGAATTAAACTGATTCGTACTTGAGTTAGGCAGGACACACACCTGTCTATAGTGCGAACCTCACAGCCCGACAGTGCTGAGCAGAGCACATGTACATGCGGTCTAGGAACAGGCCTGCGAGTGAGGGCTTGGATACGGTCTGAGCGCCTCCCCCTGATCATGACACAACTGTGGTACATGCATAGATTCTGGCGAAGTTACAAAAGAAATTTTCTGGGTCAGCAGCGTAAAGGAGTCCAAGCGAGCAACAACGCTCGCCAGAGAATGCCTTACGAATGTGAGGAGCAGTATTGGAGAGTTGAGGCGGAGACAAAGATTTAGTTAGTGGTATGACCACTCGAACTCTTACCTCGACCCTGGCTTGAGCCAGCCAGGCCACGAGCTAAGCAATCTGTGCGTGAGATGCGACTCTGGGAGAGAGGTAAAGAAGAACCCTTAAGATCTACTGTGGCTGAGCCCAGAGAAGGCTAGGTCAGGGAGATGGGACAAGTGATCGCTCTGCGCGGGGGGGGGGAGGGGGGGGGGGGAGTCAACATCACTGCAGCAGTCCAACTAGTCGAGGGCGTGTGGGTATGGCCCACATAGCTGTGCCGTCGGATTTACAACTCCATGCCATAGCGCTAGCATAAGCCTCTAGCGTTTAGTGCAGAACCATGCATAGAAAGCTCAGCATACAGGTTGTGTGCGAACTCAAACTACAAACCGGCGGACTCTCACTCAGACTATAACTAATAGAGATTCTCCTCGTCTGACTGAGCACTAAAAATAAAATAGCGCTGAAGATTATCATGTAACATTATCGGAGGCTTGTAATTGTACAGTGGAATGCATCATCACGCTGGCCCCATAGCAATCCGCAACAGTGAAACATGTGGTTGCTGGCAGCATCTAGTGGGGTTGTTTTCAGGCTGCAGGGACAGTATGACCGAGCAATTTGAAGTAAGAGATGCAATGCGGCCAAGGCTACAGAATCATCCTAGATGAGAAGACCTCTTCCAGATGCTGTTAGCCTGATGGTCAGGGACGCACACAAGACACGAGCCAGTGGTGGCCCTGACACTTATAACCAGCCTTCTGTCCACTCCTTTTGGGGGAACTCGGATAGCACGCTACGCAGGCACGGCGGCCGCGTCTAATCTCAGAGAACTGAAGGCGTACACTGACGCAGCGTGCACAGACTGAGGAAGACGGAAATTCACTAATCAGCGAACAAACAAAGACTCTCTCACAACCATTGAGTCGTCGACACAGTCGCAAGCAACAACGAGGGCAGCCACTGTCGCGGTACAGAATCGGATGACAAAGGGAGAAACCAGAAACAAGCATGAAGGATGGCGGGGAGCAGAACGTACGGTACATGGACAGCTGGAACCGGGATCAATCAGCACAGACGAAACAACAATATCGACAGGCTAACTATAACAGGTGCATGCAGTATAGCACGGCATACTGAGAAGAGGAAGAAGATCGTCCAATGCGTATACAGGACCAGGGGCTCGAACGTAGAGACCTAGGATAGGGTAGTGTGACCTTCTAAGGTCCAGAAGGAGCATGATTTACACCCCACAGAGTGACTAGTGGAGATTCTCGCTCTGGCAAGGCGTCGACCAGAAATAAATCAAGTTACCGGCAACAGGGTAAGTCGTTCACAAAGGCGGTCATAGGCCATCCGCAGTTGATAACTCGACAGCGGCTGTAAGCCGGCAACCAGGGACCAAATGGCACGGTCCCGTGACAGTACCTACGCGGCTCAACCCCCCCGCCCCTCTCATATGAGCTGGGGCCACCGTGACCCTCGGCTTAGATCCACTGGCTATGACAATGGCTGAGCGGGCTCGGTGAAATCTAATGTGTCAGCCACGTGTTGCGGAGCGATGCCACGTGCCCTAACGCGCACCCTAGCCCGTTCGTTCCGGACGCGTACCCGGCGCTCTTCCTAGTGCACCTAGGCTCATTGAGCTAGGAGCATTGTACCGGCTCTGAACTCCTTATAGCGAGCCTTCGATACATACGCTCTATTCATATTCAATTCCCCTTGTATGACCACCGATGAGGAGGAGGGCGACCGCGAGAGCACCTACAGCAGCGGATGTACTTTTATTCTAGGAGAGTATTATCGTGTGAAGAGAGCCGATGGATACGCCAGTGAAGCTTGACAGGCGGAGTCTGAAAGATACCTGGTTAATAATTTCAGTGATAATGAATTGACCGATAAACCGGGGGCGAACTTAGTAACTCGCACTACCAGAAGCTCATCCACTAGCGTATTTGTTTGTCAATAGCTCACACCTTAGTCGCACAACTACGCATACTTCAGTCCTGGTCGAGCGTTTTCCCTATATACTAGCTGAGCGGCGTTCCACTTCTAGCGTCACTTGGCAAAGAGGTGCTCCATGCTTTTTTCTAGCGCATACTGCATGATACTCCTAGCCCAGACTGTGACACAGTCGGCTTAACGCGGATTTGACACTAGGGAGTTTAGATCTCTCTAGCATACTGTAGGGGCTGCGGTACTCTCACTGGCGGGTGAAACCCGACAGTTACGGGAGTAATAAGGGACGGAGTTGTTAGTCACGTTCGTGTCCATCTAGCTCTGGTCCGTGACGGCTGACAAGCCGCGAGTGCGGGTACCGATAACTGGCGCCTTAAGATCATTTTCTTGTGTGAACTCTGTCTTCACTCTGGACTCTATTGTATTATTTTCTGGAGTCGCGTTTGTTTTGTGGAAATATGGCCTAGAACTTTCCAGCACTCGTCTGGGTTTAAGTCTCACCTCATGATTGACACACATTCTACTTTCATATCACCTCGCTCTCTTTCCTCCCTTTCCATATTTAATAGCCACCACTTCCCTTGCTATCTTTGCCTGCTATAGTGGGTTTTGGGTTACAACTTAGTTTCACCGGAGGTGCGAGGTCACATTGTTACTTTGCATTTGTTCGGTCCTCGCGATGACCTTTGAGCTTGAGACTGCCCCCGGTTACCTCAATGTCTGCTCGCCTCATGTAGTCTAAGACCTCGTTATGGCTAAGATGCCCGAACTGCGAGCTGACTTCGTGACCGACCTGACTGGATTACTTTTGTACTTGCGTTTGTCTGCTTAAGTACGCTGTCTGTCTGTCAGCACTTAGTAAAGACAGTGCACTATCAGTCGCTTCTGTTGGGGTAGGGCCTGTTAAGGGATATCGGTTCCAGGAAAGGCGGACAGGCGGATCGAGAGTCAGGGCCCTTGTCGTGTGTGGGAGCGCCTGGTCGCCATGACCCTTGGAGATGACAGGCCTGAGCTGGGTCGCTGCAAGCTGACGAGTCCGCTGGGCAGCGTGATTGTGCCCGCAAGCACTGTGCGAGAGCACCTTCTCTCATGACCTCTACTCTCCAATGCCCTGACATTATAGCAGGCCATCACTCAAAACCTCTCTGCACCCGCGGTTCGTTCTAGTATATGACTACCACCTAGTCCCTGTCGATCTTCCGGCCGTCTGGATGCATGTTCACCACGCAATCCAGTGACAAAAAAACAACTAAAAAAATTATAAGAAACGAAACAGAAAAACAAACAACACAAGTTATTTACGAAAAAAATCAATAAAGTATAATAAATATACATAAAAAATCGTGGCACAGAGCTCTCTATCGGATCGCCGCGAGCATATTCTTCAATATGCCTCACTCTAATCCGACTGATGCCATGTCTACTACCGACCTCAACATTAGACTCCATGTCTGCCGATTAGTATCCCTGCCATCATCCTGTATAGTTTTGAGGTCTGCAAGTTGTGATACACAGTATGGCCATACACCAATCACTGGACGACTTCCGTGAGCTGATTTCGGAGGGAAATGCCTGACAAGCGTTCGGACACATTCAGGGAACTCTGTCGCCTATTTATCTATTCTGGTTCAATCCATTGATCTCCTGCAGAGGTCGGATATAAGAGAGTGCCATGCGGCAGTGTCCCACTCCATCAGGTCCACTCAGGATTAGGGCGATTGAGCGATGCCTCCTGAGGCACCCCTGGAGTGGAGCGAATCGTTGGACATCTATCTTTCATCTCTTACATTGGGCCATATTTATGCATGACCCTAAGCCGGAAGCATCGTTGGGACGGAAAAGCAGCATCTCTTATCCGATCCCAGCAGGTCATCGATGCACTGCTGAGAGGAGTACTGCTCTAAATCTCCACGCCAATGAGCTCGCTATTGGGTAGGCCTGACTCCACCTCGAGCAAAACCCTCTTACAATCAGGGCATCGTCTGAATGGTCTGTGAAGGTATGCGGATGAGCAGTGCGATCTACTCCAGAGTACCTTAGGAGATTTTACAGCGACCGCTTAGCTGTACTATACGACAGAAGGTTGAGAGAAAGAGACACGCTAGGAAAAGATGGGGGTTTTTCTGGAAAGTTTTAGATCGAAGTCCCCGTAATTCTTTCTCCACGATACACTCTGCTAAAACTCACTCTTCCACTCTTTTCACATCTCCTGCATGATGCTCGGGAGAGGAAACCCATGGTGTATTAGGCCCTCACCGCGTCGGCGGCTATCAGAGGAAACATCGAGCGACACTGCCTTGTGGTTACTCTACTGTGGGGAGTCCGGCATGTCCTTAGGATCTGCCCCGACCCGGCCTAAGTTCACCGTGGGATAGCGGCAAACGCCTGAAAGGATACACATCATGCGTACAGGTACCCCTTAATTGGGATAACAAGATTTCTTTGCCGGTACCTTAGATTTCCGTGGGCCAAGAGTTTCTATTGCTGTCAAGCTAGATTCGATTCAGGACACTGTAGTTATTTTCATTAGTCATGACTGTGGCCCCAAGCATTAAGGGGGTAGAGCTAATACACCGTTAATGTTCATCCCTTTTCGCACATTTACAGGGTCTGATCTACCCCCTTAGTGGAGGGAAGAATAGAATACGCATATACAGCGGTAAATATATTATATTGTTGGAATGTATGGCTGCTCTGCATTCCTGGACAATGTTTTCTTTCTATTTAGTGATGGAGAGACTTACTAGACTAGTGATATATTTCTGGCTTACCATGGTTACAGCCTTCATAATCACTGTGCTTGACTGGAGATCTTCATGCACACACAGGATAAGATGGGGGGGAGAAAATGTGGTCCTCGTTGAAGACTGTACAGTCCTTGGTGTGTTTCTTAGATTGGGGGTTTGATTACACTATGCCCGAGGACACACACACACGTGGAGGTTCAGTGTCCATTGATGAGGGTGCCGTTGCGGTACGAGCCCTCCGGACCGGATTCGCGCATATGTATTGCGTCGTATCATGCGCCTATTGTTCCGGGAGCCAAGCTGTCCTAAGGTCTATATTTTTCAACTTATCTACCCGAACGGGAATCTATGCGTCATATACTCAAGAAAGCTGAGAGATAGCGAGGTCTCACATAACCGAGCGCATCAATGCACACACTACAGCCAGTGGCTGCTGTTTGTTTCTTTGATGTCTGAGAAAGAGATAAAAAAAACACTAAGATCGGTGTGCCTCCGTATCCCTGTATTGACTACCGGTGTAGATTATCAATAAGATCACTATAAACAGACTCAGTCATCCAACTTCTCTGCACCTTTTCCCCCTGATCCCGGAGATCTCTCATCCATGCCCAGGTGTGATACGGTGACACCGATGGATTTCCAAAATTTTGCATCCCGTAGGGGTCTATAACAAGCCATAATCCTAAATCAGTGGAGAGGTGGCACTGAGTGGAAGAACGGCTCATATACATAATCTACACTCGTGAGGGGCACTTCGAATACCTGGTCATGTCCATATTGGTCTTTGTAATGCACCACCGTCTTCAACGATTTGTTAATGATATCTTTAGAGACCTTCTGGGTCGTTTTGTTATTGTGTACTTAGAATGACACCTCATCTTTTCCCAGGATTATGATACTCATCGAATCATGTAAGGGAGTCCTCTCCTAGGTTACTCAGAAATCATTATGCCTAACACTGTCTCAGAATGTCTGTCTACAGAAACGGTCAAGTCCAGGAGAACTAGGGTATCTTGGGGTCATAAGTTTAACATGCACATTGATTTACTGCACAACTTAACACCTAGTGACTATTAAGTACGGTACTCTCATCAAAAGGTTCGTCTGATCACACAGTGGCATGAACACCTACCCTAAAGGTACATCCAACGCTTCTTACGTTTATTCGCTGAATTACTGATCTGCAAATTTATCACGAATTTCGTCAACATTGTATTGTTCTAAACCCCTCACGAGTACCTTACTAAGAATATGGGCAGACCCCTTACACTCTAGGACAACCTGAGCGCCCGATACAGCATTCTAGAGGGGGGGGGTGGGGGTGGGGGGGGGGGGGGGTGGGGGGTGGTCGGGCAATGACGCTAAATGTCCGGCCTAGGTAGTGCCGACAACCGGAGGGGGGGGGGGGGGGGGGGGGGGGGGGGGGGGGGGGGGGGTGGGGGGGGGGGGGGGGGGGGGGGGGGGGGGGGGGGGGGGGGAGGGGGGGGGGGGACCTGTGAGGGACACCACCAACATTGTAAAACACTGTATTCTAACTGTCTGCACCTGTCTTTATGTCCAGCTCAGATATCCGGAATCAGACCATTTGTCGTAGAGGTGACGCTATCTGAAACATGGGTGGGGAGCCGATCTGTCCCAGGGTAACTATCTTTATATTCACCTGTCTGAATCGTCGAGCACAATTGCCATTCTTACTAACTCATGAAGTTTCTCCACCGCGGAGTGTCAACTACGATATCTGGCTCTACCTGAGAACAGCTATCCCATCTAAATGGATACGTTTATGAATAGTGAGGGCTCTTCTGGAGGGGGCCAGACATCGGTGACTGTTCTTACAGACTATGACCATAAAAATCTTGTTTATCTTGATATGCTAAACTTTGAACCCCCCCAAGCACGATGGGCTCTGTTTTTTACTAGGTTCAATGTTTGTGTGACCAGTCACGTCCAGGGGCAAATCAGAATGTCTAATGCAAGGCTGACGCCTTGTCGCTCGAAGCTTTGGACTATAAGTCGACATCTCAGACAGAGGACACCGCGAATATATCCATCCGCGGTGCTGATGTCCGGGAGTGGTTGTTCACAGTACGCCTTACCACTGACTTAGCTCCACGATTAGCGAATACTCGTTCAGTGGCAACGAAGGAGGGCGGAGGACGGGCGGAGTGGTCTGACTAGCAGAGGGGGGCGAGTGGCTGGATTTGGCTTGGCCCCTCCAGTATCCCCCCTCGGAACAATGCACACTCTTTGTTGGAGTCCATAGTCATCTCCGTATATGACAAAGTCATTGGGAAGAGGTCCACAGGTGCACTCACTCAGAGGCGTTGGACATCTCCTGGCATTCACGCGGTGCATCCGTGATACATCTGCCATGTCTCGATACATTACTCTGGATCGTGAAATGGTCGATACTGCGACTACTCAATCTAACAGATCAAGCGTGAGTCTTTGTGCGCTAACCAAGAACGAGAGACCTGCAGCTTATCACCTAGGAAAATGCAATGTCCCTGTAGCTGCCAATTATAAGACCCTTTCAGGGCCCTGCCAATATCGCAGTCGACAACTAAGCCCTCGTGGCATGCGTGATGTCGGATGAATCTAATTTGTTACTGTGCTTGTGAGACTTGTGCCAGGGCACAGGTACCCCGGCAACTTCCTGAAGGAATATCTGTCACCCTCTGCCTTTGCCAATAGACCCTGGTACCCCAATATCTATGGATTTATATTACCGTACCTTCCCCTTTCTAAGTAAGTCGGTAATTTGGGTGGTGGTGGACCGATCTTAAATGTGTCTCTGATTTTGCTCTGTAAAGAAATTACCAGCCACCTTGCCGATTTATTTGTTCGTCATATACTGAGACTTCAGTGAGTATTCCTTCACAGTATTGGTGTCTGATAGAGGGTACAGTTTGTGCAAGGTTTGTAGGGTGTTCGATGGTAAATTAGGCGCGTCTCTTAGTCCTTCTCCTCTGCTTCCACCAACCGAGACAGTTAATACTAATGGGAACAACTAAAGACTATCAGTCACAGCACAGATATCTTAGATGTTAGTTTTTCGGAGTGGTCAGAGAAGTCTGCGAGATGACGTTTTCGCCTATGGCAAGAGTGTCGCTCTCACACAATCACGAGAATCTCCCTCTGCGCCGCCATGACATTCTCTCGTTATTACTCGTAATGTGCAGCGGTTTCTTCTAATAGATCCCCAGGTACTGCTCTTGCGTCTGTGTTCTCCGACGGCCCTCCCCGGCGGGCCCACCCCCCCCCTGCTTCCACCCCCGTGCATTTTGTCAACAGCGCGCGGTAGACTGCCCTGCGCATATCTCTGGTTGACGCAAACTCAGTCTCTCTCACATCCATAAAAACCGCACACTCCATAAGACGACTTGGTGCACAGTCTGCGGACTAGGATGCGAGCGAGAGACTAGAACACAAGCCCAAACATACAACTAAATTAAAAGTATATGACTAATGGAGAACATCGTCGACCCGGACTCTGAACTAGTGCTAGTCGGTGACAAAGGTCGTGGCTCTCACGACGAGTATTCTATAACAAAAAATACTCCTGCCGCCTTACGGGTACCCAATCGACTAAGTCATCGCTAAGCCTCGTGTTTAATCTGTTCCCTTTGTATCTCTGAAAGTTTAACCCGGTATCGTTTTAGATTACGCCTTCCGCAATTCCCCCGCATGTCCATCCTGATGTTTCACAATATCTTTAGCTTAAAAGGTACATTCCTGCTGTGATGGGGGGGGAGCGCTAGGGGGGGGGGGGGGAGGCGGGGGGGCATCCCTTCGTGCAACCGCTCTCTCGCCCTGTGGTATTATGACACGGGATATTACGAAGATATGGCACACACGAGTAGCGAATAATTGACTCCCGACAAGTCCACGAACGCTCCTCCAATACCTAGTTCCTACTGGAAAGGGTAGGATCCAAGGAGCGGGTATGGTGACAGTTGTGATCTAGGTACTTGCACGCTCCCAGACTTGTGGAAAAGGTTCCACCAAGCTAACCCCTCACCAACCAGGGGGTACCTCTAAGAGGCTGTCCGGTGGGCTCACCTCATAGAAGGGGGCGTACTGTCACATTCGTGTCCGATCTGGCTCTGGTCGTCGGCGACATAGCCGCGCGACACATACTGCGGCCTTACTTTTTCTGTGTAACTCTGTCTTCCTTCTGGACTTCTAAATGTATCCTGGCCACACACCCGTGGCCACGAACTTTCCACACTCCTGGTTACATCTCACTCTCAGTACACACACACACAGATTCTGCTTCCTAATCACCATCGGCTCTCTTCCTCCCTTTCCCTATTTATAGCCACCACTTCCTCTATCTTTTGCGCTATAAGTTTTTTGCCCATCTACTTCGCCGTTTTGGCTTCCCTGGTTACTTTTGCTCTCCTGACCTTTGACTTTGGACTGCGCCCCCGGTTACCTTTGTCTCTCGCCTCTGTACCTCGTTGCCCGACTGCTGCTAGCTGCTGCGGGGTGAGCGCCTGACTATTCTTTGTCTGTTGTCCTTGTTTGCGCTTCTGTGTCACACTAGAAACAGGCAGCTATCACAGTCTTCTAGGTTGGGCGCCTCGGAGCGCCTTGTATAAAAGATGCCGTTAAGGAGTCGGGTTCCCAAAAGGCAGGGACAGGTGCTGGAATCAGAGTCAGGGCCCACTTTCGTGTGTGGTCCCTGACCAGTCCTGACAAGTTTGGTCGAGGAAATTCCTCATGATTGTTAATGCATAAAACCACTCTGCTCATGACGCATAAAATTCATTCCACCTTCTCGCTGGCTTCCGAACACCAAAATTACAGGAAGTGATCGTCGCGTCGTAGCATCTGAGGTTAATGAGTTCGAGAGGCGAACCTGAGTCAATGTCTACTCATAGATGATGTTCACAGTACGTTTTGCCCGTTAGTCTACCTGATGACAAAGGTCTGATGAGTAAGCGACAGAGAGATGCCCATAGTATTACCACAGTATGCGTCAAATCTCTAGAACGATCGACACAAACTGTACCTCCTCTGTCAGTAAACACCGCATATTGAGGAATCACAGCCATGGAGTCTCAAGTCTATGACGCGAGACAAATAAATCAGCTGAGGAGTGTTCGTGGCCTAGAAGGCAATATACCATCAAAAGCACTGTAGCTAGACACATCTTGAAAGAGAATCTAGTCTCTTATTCACATATGCAGACCACCATCTACCAAATCACCGATCTATCCCTTGCGCGTGATTGGAGGGAAGTGATTTCTCTTGAGAGCGACTTGAAATCTCGCGATTGCAAGAACACGATGAGACCAGGGCCTATTGGGCAACGGGAGGGGTGAGTGCATTAATCACCTGCGGGGTAGAGCGTGGGGTCCTTTGTGTCCATGACTAGGGTTGTCTCTCACAATGCGAGTAACGAAATTCACCACAATAAAGCACATCACGCTGCGAGTAAGAAGGAGTCCTGCACCAATGAGGTAGGTGATTGTGGGGTTGCTTGGTGGGGGGGGGGGGGGGGGGGGATGGGTGACAGCATAGTGTTAGATCCGGTGCTCCGTCGATGTGACCTAGGATGCCCAAACAAAACTGAGGAGATGAACTCTCCTCCAAAATTGTTCAAAGCGACAAGGTGAATGAGAGCTCTAGAATATTATCTTAGCCGTGGGGTAGTCCGGGGGGGGACCGAGCAATGAGAGTTCGCAAGGCAAGACAAATCTGTAGTAAGGGTATCCACGATTTCTATACTCCCGGAGCAAAGATATTCCCCGTTTCCTCCTCTGTGTCGTGTGGAAGTCACTCATAACAAACTGGTTGTCTCAAGACAAGGCGTTGGCCTTACATTCTTAGCCTCTGGACTAAGTAGGTTACATACACGTCAGAAACTCTAGTAAAGAACATAGGCCCATCCGCGCTTTGACGAGGGTTCACTATACGCATTAGCATTTCAAGATACTAACACAGTAGAGTTTCCTACATTGATCCTGCTATAGCACACAGTCTTGACTCAGATGCTCTAGCAGCGGCCTCGCTACACAGATAATGTGTTCCCACTCTTACGAAGCCCCATTTAATGGCGAGCAGGGTTCCTGTTACCAATATCGTAGTTAATATATACACATCTCATTGGTAGGACGAACAAATTCGGGAGGAAGAAGGCGATGGCTCTGAGATTGGTAAAAGGTTCAGTCCCCTGACAACAGCGGACGGCCCCATACACCTCTGTTCTCAATGACGCTATCGTACCCTTCACAACAAAGGGTTTGGCGTTCTGGCAGTGCGAGGGTGGTCCAAGGTACAGTGCACAACAAACAAACACATTTTCAGTGTAACAGAGATGCTTGCTCTGTCTTCTGGATGCCCAGTGCAGGCTGGGGTCACACTCCCTATCTTAGTAAGGTAAGTAAGGGTGGTGATAAGCGATCAGAGGACTGCGACATATGATCACTATATAACAATTACACGATACTAATAGTATAGGGCAAATCTTTCTTGGGTATGAGTTAAAAAACGTTGATCGTGCTATCATAAGGTGCGTAGGCAGACACGGTACCCACTGCACGCTGAGTGGAACACAAACCTACTTGGAACCATACCCTTGATAGAACTGGGAACTCACTATATGATAGCCACTCGATGGTAGAGTCCCTATCTCCATGGACTCCGACCAAAACATTTAGACAATTAGCGCATAGTTTGATTCTGATCGTGTACCTGGAGAGGACTCTCCCTGACACAAATGAGTACTCGATCGGGCTATCCGATAGCATACTGCGTGGGAAAATATGAGGTAGGAGATCACACTAGATACACAATTACAAACGACCTCGACAGGTCCCTAAAAATGTCATGTAACAAATCGTCTGGAAAGACGGCAGGCGCATTACAGAGTACCGAAAGGCCATGACACTCGAGTATGGACGAATGCCCCTACAGGGGCTATTGAAAGAATACGGCCAAGTCATACCGATTCGTTCCCCCTTACTATCTGATTCGAATCAGTTGTACGCCCCCTGAAGGTCGATACTTTGAGATAACTTAGGAGCGCTTGTCGTCACAATCTTTAGGGATTAAGAACTATCTCAGATCCTGGGAAAGGTAGACACATGGCGTCCAAGCGAATTAGCGTTAATGTGCTGGGACATAAGACCTAGCATGCCCTAGAAACTGAGGTAGTTAATTTCGCTCCACAAGCTAGATCAGAAACCCAAGATGAATAGATCGGAGTGTTCATCACTGAACCGCCGGAGGCATATTATTTTGGCGTAACACTAAGGGCCTGATGCTAGAGAATGTTAGGAGATGGTCAGGGAGCGATCACACATGAACACTGACATGATTCCACGAGTTGGAGGGGGGCCCCCCCCACTAGACACTGCGTCCACAGCCGTAACTTGTCCCTGCCTTTGGGAACCGACTCCTTAACAGGCTGAGTCCCCAACCATGTAGAGACTGCAAGGTTACACTGACAGTACGGCTACAGGGTACACAAGACAAACACACAAAGAATAGCAGAACCAGTATTGATCGGACAGTCCTGGGTTAAGTAGAATAGCCAAAATGAAAATCCTGAAAATCACAGATTGTATAAAATGATATACATTTTATTTGCATTTGCTGAGAGAAATAATATTTGATCCCCCTACAAACCATAACAACTGTGGCTCCTACAGACCAATTAGACGCTCCTAATCAACTCGCTACCTGCACCAAAGACAGCTGTCTTAAATAGTCAAAGACTCCTGTCCACATAGTCAATTAATCCAAACAATCATACTCTAACCTCTACAACATGGGCATGACCAATAGCTTCTAAGGTATGACGGAAACAATGATCATGGACCTGTACAAAGGCTTGATTGCTGGCAACAAAACATAAAGTAAGATGCTGGGTGAGAAGAAGACAACTATTGGTGCAATAGTAAGAAAATATAAAAGAAATATAAAATGACTGTCAAGCGACATCGATCTAGGGCACCATACAAAGTCTCATCTCGTGGGGTATCCTTGATCAGAAAGATGAGAGATCAGCCTAAAACTACAAAGGGGGAACTTGGCAATTATCACAAGGCAACTGGGCCCACAGTCACCAAGAAAACAATTGGTAACACCTTACGCCATAATGGTTTAAAATACTGTAGTGTCTGCAAGGTCCCTCTGCTCAAGAAAGCACATGTGCAGGCCCGTCTGAAGTTTGACAGTGAACACCTGGATGATTATGTGAGAGACTGGGAGAAGGTGCTATGGTCAGATGAGACAAATCTTGAGCTCTTTGGCATTAACTCAACTCGCTGTGTTTGAAAGAAGAGAAATGCTGCCTATGACACAAAGAACACCATCCTCACTCTCAAGCATGGAGGTGAAAACATTATGTTTTAGGGGTGTTTCTCTGCACAGGACTTCTTCAGCGCATCAATGGAATAATGGATGGAGCCATGTACCGTGACAACCTCCTTCTCTCCATCAGGACATTAAAAATGGGTTGTGGCTGGGTCTTCCAGCAAGACAATCACCCAAAACATACAGCCAAGCCAACAGAGTGGCTCAAAAGGAAGCACATTATTTCATGGAGTGGCCTAGCTAGTCTCCAGACCTTAATCCCATATAAAACTTATGGAGGCAGTTGAAGCTCCAAACTGCCAAGCGACAGCCTCAAAATCTTAATGATTTAGAGATGATCCTCCTGACATGTGTGCGAACCTCATCATCAACTACAAAAACATCTGACTGCTGTGCTTGACAACAAGGGTTTTGCCACCAAGTATTAAGTCTTGTTTGCCAGAGGGATCAAATACTTATTCCTCGCTGCAAAATGAAAATAAATGTATATAATTTATACAATGTGATTTTCTGGATTTTATCTCTCACTGTTAAAATTAACCTACTCTTTAAATTATAGACTGTTCATGTCCTTGTCAGTGGGCAAACTTGCACAATCAGCAAGGGATCAAATAATTATTTCCTTCACTGTAGAAAAAAAAAGATATATAGGAAAGGTGTATCCAAACTGTTGACTTATACAGTATATATCAGGACCAACTACACTCACCGGCCACTTTATTAGGTACACCATGCTAGTAACGGGTTGGTCCCCTTTTTCCTTCAGAACTGCCTCAATTCTTCGTGGCATAGATTCCACAAGGTGTTGCAACGATGCTCAATTGGTACCAAGGGGCCCAAAGAGTGCCACAAAAATATTCCCCACACCATGACACCACCACCACCAGCCTGAACCGTTGATACAAGGCAGGATGGATCCATGCTTTCATGTTGTTGACGCCAAATTCTGACCCTACCATCCGAATGTCGCAGCAGAAATCGAGACTCATCAGACCAGGCAACGTTTTTCCAATCTTCTACTGTCCAATTTCGATGAGCTTGGGCAAATTGGAGCCTCAGTTTCCTGTTCTTAGCTGAAAGGAGTGGCACCCGGTGTGGTCTTCTGCTGCTGTAGCCCATCTGCCTCAAAGTTCGCCATACTGTGCGTTCAGAGATGCTCTTCTGCCTACCTTGGTTGTAACGGGTGGCTATTTGAGTCACTGTTGCCTTTCTATCAGCTCGAACCAGTCTGCCCATTCTCCTTTGACCTCTGGCATCAACAAGGCATTTCCGCCCACAGACTGCCGCTCACTGGATGTTTTTTTCTTTTTCGGACCATTCTCTGTAAACCCTAGAGATGGTTGTGCGTGAAAATCCCAGGAGAATAGCAGTTTCTGAAATACTCAGACCAGCCCTTCTGGCACCAACAACCATGCCACGTTCAAAGGCACTCAAATCACCTTTCTTCTCCATACTGATGCTCGGTTTGAACTGCAGGAGATTGTCTTGACCATGTCTACATGCCTAAATGCACTGAGTTGCCGCCATGTGATTGGCTGATTAGAAATTAAGTGTTAACGAGCAGTTGGACAGGTGTACCTAATAAAGTGGCCGGTGAGTGTATATGTCAATTAAAGTAAATGGTAATCCAGGTTATAGGTTATCTACAACAAATGTAATATTGCAAAGTTGTATTTAGTGTAATAAACCAAATTGCACTTTGCAACCTTTTCTGTTCTATATTAACAATTTTAACAAAATAGAATATAAAGAATTTAATTAAAATGCACATATTCATGACAGATAAAGTGACTGTTTAAAAGGCTTATGGTGATAATAATCCTGTCAAATAATTTCCATTTTCATTTTCTAAGAAGTAATTTACATTTTTTTAATTTTATCATACAGCTTAGAATGCTAGTTATTTTACTAAGGGGTATTGTTTACGATCACTGTGAAAGTATCAGTAGGCAAACTTGAACAGTACCAGTCATGCTTTATAATATTGGTGTTGATGCTTACATGAAGATTGGGGATCAGTGGGTTGTCTTTATCTGGATATAGTTTGTACATTTTATATCTGATCATTATGATTTTATCCCCTTTCCACTGTAAAACAAGTAAAATATGGAGCACATGGAGTTGGATCTGTAACTTGTTGGATGGTGATTACATTTGTATCATTTAACTTCTGTACACCACACGAATAAACCTTTGCATCATTGACACCTCTCTTGGATAACATATTGACAGTTTAGACAAACAGCACATGACAAAACTGGAGCAAAAATCAAATATAAATTACAAAGGAATGGATGCTTACTTCCTTATCCTCAGGCAGGTCAGAAACTAATTCCCAATAGGATTCAGAGAAGCCCCAATGCCATATGGGAAGGTTTCACAGGTGCAAAATATTACTAGGCATACCACTCACACACCTTCTAGGCATGAGGTGTGTGGCTGCTTTGATATCATATCTGTCAATCACACAGTTATGTATATTGCACTGTGGTAGCATTACAGCCTTTTGTTGACGCCTCTACTATTCGATTGGACGAGCTGTCCAATCCTAATCAACCTAACGGGTAAGGTTTATTCTGACATCATGTCAGATAGTGAGAAAAGCATGCATATGTGTCTTCTTATGTAGTGTATGTAAACTGCTGGTTTCAACTGTATATATTTATCTTCATGTAGGACACGGCGCCATCTCATGCTGCAAAGAATACCTGTTATACATGTAACTGGCTGATATGGGATAAAAGAAGATAAACTCATGCTGTGTCCATCATCTTCCCCTAACTTCAACCCCATTGAGAACCTTTGGATTATCCTCAAGCAAAAGATCTATTAACGTGGAAGGCAGTTGACATCAAAACAGCTTATATAATACCTTCACACAAACAACATATTCTTTCTACAATTGTGTTCAGATATTTTTCAGAAATTTCTTCCCAACAGTGTTGACGAAGTTCCCACAAATATGCTTCACTTGTAGGTTGCTTTGCTTTCAGCCAAACAAGCCGGGTGGGATTCAAATCTGCAGACTCTACTGACATTCTATTCTTTGAAATCTTTTTTCTTCTGGTCTTCTTAGGTAGTTCTGACATAACTTAGAAATATCTTTTGGATCATTATCTTTCTGTACTGTGACCGCTGACCAACTAGGCGTACACCAGATGTTATTGTATGGCACTTCAGAATGCTGTGGTAACCCTTTATCTCAGGTGTGCCACTCTGCAAATTTCCAACTCTGGATCCAGCAAAAGGGCCCCAGATCATCTCACTTCCTCCTCCCTATGCCTGCCATGCACAGTCCCCAAGGTACGAATAAACATATGGATATTATTTTACATTTTTGATAGTTTTTTTTTATTTTAACCACTTAATAACACAGGATGTAAACTTACTGTATGCCCCAGAGTCAGTAAGGGGCTTTGTAGCGGGATCGCGCTGTGATCCCGCTACACAGGAAAAATAAGTAAGTAATAAAAAAGTTGCACATAATTGGTATCATGTCAGATCTACTAAAATGTAACATTTATCCCATATGCTGAAAACCCAAGAAGAAAAAAATCCAAACACCAAAATTGTGGGTTTTTTTCAGTCATTTCAGGTCCACTAAAAATTGGAATAAAACTGATTCCAAAAGTTGCATCCATCCCAAAATGGTACCAATAAAAACTACTCTTTAGACCACAAAAAATGGCCACTGACCCAGGTTTATAGGTGGAGGTGCAAATAAGTTATTGGTCACAGAAAGTGGCACTGTGCCGCAAAATTCACCTGCAGAATACAGTGAACACATAATTTATACTGGAGAGTGAACGCTGTAAAAAAAAAAAAAAAAAAAACATGTGAACCAAAAACGAACTGCTTGGTCCTTAAGGGGTTTATTTGTATTATTTACATATTTGATTGGTTAAAACTTGTGTTCTAGGGGTTAATTCTCAGGTTTGTATTCAATTCAATTCTCTACTGTATATTGTCATGCATCTGTATGATTACCATTGCTACAACTAAGAACTACATCTCTCAGCTTGAAACGTGAACGGTTCAGTGTGTCTTGTGCAGTTGTTGAGCATATGCTCCTTTGGAATTGTATTTACATTTATAAACTTGTACTATTTTTACTTGGAGGATTGCTTGAACATCTTGTTTTTGTTTGGACTTCATTGGGTAATTATGATTCATCACAGTTCCGTGCACCTTATTGCCATTCAGGTGAAGTGATTTCATTTTTTCTTTAGGGACCTTAACTGACTACGGACTTGGCTTTTTTGGCAATTTCTCTGTAGGACAGCCCTAGAGTTCTAAGGGTTATAATTGTCTGTCTTGTTTTGTTAATTACCATTTCTTTGTCCATTATAATAGCAATGTGCTATGTTAAAATCCTGCTCTATGGAGAGTTGTAATGTAATCTGTTCTAACACTTTCACAAAATCAAAGAGTTAGAAAATACTCTCTAAAAGTTGAGAAACCTGTAAAAATAGTTTGTATACAATTTGAAACTATATTTTGCTTTCTATGCTAAAAAGTAGCTGTCCCATGCCTTACCTGGAAAAAAAAAACATTTTGAAGAAATCAGAAATTCAGACTATTGCATTTGAGATTGAAAATTATTATTTTTTTATGTGTATAACTTACTTTTGAACCCTTAAAGGGACATTTCTAACAGGAATGAGTATTTTTGTTTAAATCAAAATTTCTGGAAAACCTTTTTTTTTTAGAATTTTTGGCAGAACGTATCTATTTTTTTATTTTGGCAATCCTATGAAATAAAAAAAAACATATAAAATGTCCTTTTTTGCTGATTACTAAAATGATAAAACTTCTGGGTGGCAGGGCACACTAATCCTTACTGAAGCTGCTGCTTATCTCTATGTAGAATCATTATGGATAGAAGGTAATGATATAATAATTGCTTTTTTGGATGTGTGGCCAATCTGCATGGCGTAGGTTGCATGGGAACCCCCATAGGGAACATAACTAAAATGGCACACACAAGCCCTACTCTGCCTTTAAAAGTTTATAAAACAATTCCGGACCTGCCAAACTTCTCTGCCGGCACCTGGGACTGCTCATCGGAGCCTGCACTCACGGTCCGGAAGTATTCACTGCACAGAGGGTCAGAGGTCCTGTTGGAGCGCAGCCGAACACATTTCCCACCGCACCTCAGAAGCAAAGAAGACCAGACTCACCGTTTCCCGCACTCTATTCACCTTTAGCTTCAGCCGGTGCCCTGGATAGTGTTCCCTCCACGACACCCGCCATTGGAAGGTAGAGCGCACGGGAACGCCCCGAGGTGAAGTCCAGAGCAGATGGCCTCCAACCACCCTCTGTATAACACGGACCCGGCTCCTTGCTAAATCCAGCAGAGAATGAAACACTGCTGAAAGCCACAGTCCCCCCTTGGATAAAGATTGACGAGACACGGCAATAAGGTACAAAGCACAAAGGGACATAAGGGCTGTTGGTGGCTTCTAAAGGCGGGCATGTGGCCGCGGCCTTTTTCTACTAGATACAGCCCTATTACTCTGAGCACAGAAGCCATTTCACCTCCATGCACATCCTGAAAGACTGGTGACACAGGGTTTCATTGACACCTAAATCACCAAATTCCTGTCTGCTAATCTCTCTGCACAGTTGCAATTTTGTCTATAGCCTGCAATGCTCACTAATTAGCAGGATTACTGTTGGCATTCCGATTAATAGTCAAAAATACCTGCAGATCCATCCTTATATCTGCATATCTAACTACCATACTCTATCACATTTCCTACTACCACCCATCTAAGTGACTGTACATATTGTACATACGCTATATCCCCTACCTCCATTCTCAGGTTAAAGAAGACACAGAAAAGAAAAGAAAAACAGAAACAAAAAAAAAATGAAATTGCAATTCTTAGATCTGGCTACTATTTACAATCGGATGGGAGGCATAAGTAAAAGGAAAACAAAAGCCAAGCCAAAGAAACTCGCCGATTTTTTTCCTCAGACGTCATCTCATCCTTCCTCAGCAGAACGCTGCATTGCCTTCCCTCCCCTATCCGCAACCTCTCCCAATTCAAACTCCATGGATATAGAATCCCAGGATACATTGGAACGCCTTACCTCAACAAAGGCAACACTCCAACGCTTATTCTCCTCCTTCCGGGAAAACCTTCAATCCGACTTCAAATTTTTGATGGCGGAATTCCGCGCTGATATACAAGCATTAGTATCTAGAACAGATCACATAGAATAAAAAATGTCGGAATTTGAAAGTTCCCACAATCTTCTCAGAGATGTGAAAGCAGCTCTAGAAGAGGAGGTACAATGGTTGTCTTCTAAACTTCAGGTTCCTGCTACAAACTGATTTCCCCTGATTACACCTATTTCCGACCTTCGGAAATGCTGTTGTTCTTTTCACTCTTTATGATACACTTATTGTCTTGGTTTATTCAATTATTCGATGTTCCTATGTTATTAGCCATGTACAACTCTATGCAATATTTGATGTTTGTCTCCTTAAAAAATCAATTAAAAACTATAACCCTTCAAAAATGCGAATTCACTCTTGCCAAATTGAGATGGAGTTTCTACATCCAAGGAGATCGCCCCGCAAAACTGCTGGCTCGCACAGTTAAACAGAACAAGGGTAGATCCAAAATTGCGTTACTTACTGTAGGCGACCAAAAAGTTTTCACCCCCAACAAATAGTAGATTCCTTTGCACAATACTACAAATCATTGTATAACCTCATAGATGACACTTCACTCTTGTCTATAGAACCTAAAGACATTCAAACCCTCTTAAGTAAGGTGACCTTACCAACTCTTAACACCGAGCAACTAGACTTTCTAAACTCCCCAATCTCCCAACAAGAATTAGAACAATCAATAAAGCAAGCAAAATTGAAAAAATCCCCAGGACCAGATGGTTTAAACAATGAATACTATAAACTTTTTCACTCAATTCTTAGCCCACACATTCTGAACACTTTCAACTCAATTGTTGAGAGTAATTTCCCTCCTGCGGAGATGCTCTCAGCCGCCATTGTTACGATCCCCAAACCATGGAAGCTGCAGGATTTAATTATAAACTATAGACCAACTCGCTTACTTAATTGTGACATTAAATTGTTTTCCAAATTATTGCCAATCAATACCATACTTCCAACTCTAATTAACCCAAATCAAGTGGGATTTGCTAAAAGTAGGCAAACAAGAGATGGAATTAGATGAGTTCTAAATGTGCTACAAGTAATTAATAAGGATAAAATTCCATCTGTTCTCCTTTCCCTCGACGGAGAAAAAGCCTTTGACTGGATTAATTGGTGATATATGCGGGAAGTTCTACTTAAATTCGGCTTTTCTGGATCTATATTTAAAGCCATTACTTCCCTCTATACAACCCCGTCAGCGTATTTTCCTCGGGCTTCCTATACCAGTCATTTAATATCACCAATGGGACCAGGTAGGGGTGCCCACTATCACCCTTAATCTTTAATCTATGAACCTCTTGCAGAATTAATTAGAACATTACCCCTTATATCGGGAATAGAAATTAATCACCACAGTCTTAAAGCCAGTCTGTATGCGGAAGACGTCCTCATTATGTGCAGAAACCCAGAAACTTTGGTCTCAGCTTTGTTAGATATTTTGCACCTATATTTTAATATCTCGCTTTACAAGCTAAATGTATCTAAATCCATGATCTTGCCTATTAAATGCCCGAGTCTATTATGCTCTTAGTTATCTCGGTTTAATTTTACCAGGTCCAACTCTTATATCACATATCTAGGCATCAAAATGTTCCCTGATATATGCAAAACTGTAGACGCTAACTAGGAAGATCTATATTTGTCTTTATCTATTGAAATTGCTAGATTGCAGCAATCGCCTGGATGGCCAAAATTAATTTAACCAAAATGTTTTTTCTTCCCAAATTCTGATATATATCTAGGGTGCTCCCCTTCTTGGTCCCCACGTCACATCTAAATCAATGACAATCCCTTCTCATACAATTTATTTGGGGCTCAAAGAAGCCCAGATTCTAAAGACAGTATCTTTATAACCTGAAACGATGTGGAGGTATGTCCATTCCGAATCTATTGCTATACAATATCTCCTCAATTCTGGAACCTGTATTCTACCATTGGAACACACCTCATCTACACCATTGGGTAAACATGAAAAGCTCAATGCTCCAACCTGGGTCAGTTAAAGACCATTTAATAGCGCTACTTTGTGGTTTCCCACAACTACCATCTTCATATTACAGACTAGCTACGGTGCAACACCTGATTAAAGTATGGTGGCAATATGTAGCACAAAAACACAATGTTTACATAAAGAGGAATGATTGTTCCCTAAGCATGTTATATGGCGCAATCCCAAGTGTTCCCCTGATCTCTGGACCACTAAGAGAATTCTCTCAATTGGAGATCTCTTCTCAGAGGAAACCTTTAAAATCTTTAAAGCCTTAGCCTCCACATTTTCTCTGCCAAATTCACAATTTTATATGTTACTCCAAATCCATCATGCCATTGCCTCCTTGTTTAACCCTCCTACTCCCCTACTAAAGACCCTTTTTCATCAATTTCTTCTAGGTAATCCCAGCTAGATTAAAGGACTCTCGTCAGCTTACTCTACCCTGGTGGTTATCGATCATGATATCAAACCTGACTATATTATAAATAGGATACAGAACTAACCAAATTATTCCCATTCCCATTTCCATTAGAAGAATGGCGGAGAGCAGAGTTTCGATCTCAAAACATTCTATCTGTATCAATCATTTAGCAAAGAAAATACACCTTAGGTGGTATCTCACCCAAGTTTGTACTGCTCACATGTTCCTGGGCTCCTCCAAAATGTGCTGGAGACAATGTGGATCTGCTGGTTCTCTCTCACATATGTGGTGATCCTGCCCTATAACTAAATCACTGGTTTGAAGTTGAACAACTTATACGGAAAATATATTATGCAAAATTTAAACTTTCCCAAGAACTAGCTTTGTTGGATATTTCAATGCATGATATTCCCTACTGTCAGTATATTCTCATTGCTGTCCAATTTACTATAGCTCATCATTGGAAATCTTCATCCCCCTGAACTTTACAGGGGTTATAAATAGAATTAATACGCAGTTCCATAGTGAAACGTGTTTAATAGTCCCACCCCATGGGGTCTCTAGAAAAATAGATAAGTGGCGAGTATGGTCTAGCTAAATGTATGCTAAATAATTGGGGGATACCCCACTCTTGTCTGTAGGTTATCATGTTTATCTTATATAGACTTCTGACTGTTGTAATATCTCCTTTGATATGTGATGCATAATATTGGATGGAAATACATGGACAATCCCTGTGAACTCATTTATACTTTGTCTTTATATTTGGAGCTACATGGCTTGTTATTTTTCTCTCTTTTTTTAGTTGCAAAACTGTTTTTTGTTACTGTTACATTTTGAACTTGCAAAAATCCAATAAAAATTCAATGGTTAAAAAAATTGCTTTATTGTTCTCTGGACAAGTATATATATAAGATAAGGGCAATGAACAGAGCAATACATAATAGGGTAAGGGAAGGGGTTTCTTCACAATTATCAAGGTATTGCTGATGATATTCACACTTTTCAGGGAAGAGCAGACCAGAAAGAAGTACCATCACCCAATCCTCTTTTGTTGTGCTATCCGAGCTCACAGAAAGAGTCAGAGAGAGTAACGTACATAGTTGTATATTGCTGTAAAAAATGTGATGGTAGTGTCTCTTTAAGCTGCAGTCCTCCACCTATAGAGTTATAATAGGCAATACTGTAACATTTTCAAATATCACGTCAAAATCGTATGATGCACCAAAAGTGCACCAAAGTTTGGCAAGAACGTGTCATACATATCCATACCAGTTTCATAGTGGCAAGGTTGAGACCACTTTTGACATAGAACAGAACACATTTATAAAGTGAGACACTTTCATACATACTGTCAGATTTTACACTATTAAAAACACAGTTATAACTGATGAGTCGGTGCCAGATTCCTACATGTCACCCCAAGTGGGTTTTTTTTTTGTCACGTTCGCTTTTTACTCCCCATTTTTCAAGAGTCATAACTTTTTCTTTTTCTATACATGCAGACAAAAGACAGCAGGTTTTTCGTGGGACAAAATGTACTTTGTAATGATTCCATTGACCATACCATATAATGTACTAGAGAACCCACAACAATTTTTAAGTGGGGTGGAATGTGAAAAGAAACTTAATTGCACCTTTTTTTGGGAGATTTGGTTTTTATGTCTTTCACTATTTTGTATAAATGATGTATTATGTGTATTCTGCGCGTCGGTATGATTCCAGTGATACCAAATGTGTAGATTTTCAGCTATGTTTTACTACTTTAAAAAAAAAAAATTAAAACATTCTCTATTTTTTACATTTCTGCAGCAGCACCTTATTCTAAGACCAACAACTTTTTTGTTTTCCATCTATGAATCTGAGTGAGGATGTAGTTTATTTCGTCTGAAGTGTACTTTTGATTGGAACTATTTGAGATCTACAGTATCTCACAAAAGTGAGTACACTCCTCACATTTTTGTACATATTGTATTATATTTTTTCAAGGTATGACACTTTTATACACTATAAAGTAGTCAGTGTACAGCTTATATAACAGTGTAAATTTGGTGTTCCTCCTGAAAATAACTCAACACACACCCGTCAATATCTAAGCCGCTGGCAACAAAAGTGAGTGCACCTCTAAGTGAAAATGGACAAATTGTGCCCAAATTGCCTTTTTCCCTCCACAGTGTTACCTGACTTGTTAGTGTTTCAAGATCTCATGTGTGTCAGGTGTGTTAAATTTGGTGTTATCTCTTTACACTCTCTCAAAGTGGTCACTGGAAGTTCAACCTGGCAATAACTTTCTGAGGATCTGAAAAAATAATTGTTGCTCTACAAAAAGATGGTCTAGGCTGTAAGAAAGAAAGTAAGCTTCAGACAGTGGCCAACAACACACAGTGCTTTAACAAGTAAGGTTGCACTCAGAACAGGTCTCACCTCGCCTTGCCTTGCTCAGTGTCATATCCAGAAATTGTCTTTTGCTGCAGAGGTTAAAGAGGTGGGAGATCAGCTGGTCAGTGCTCAGACCATATGTCACACACTGCATCAAATTGCTCTGCATGGCTGTCGTCCTAGGAGGAAGCCTCTTCTAACGATGATGCACATGAAAAAACACAAATAGTTTGCTGAAGAGAAGCAAACTAAGGACATGGATTACTGGAACCATGTCCTGTGGTCTGATGAGAGCAAGATAATCATATTTGGCTTGTGTGGCGGCAACCAAGAGAGAAGTACGAAGACATGGTGGTGGGAGGTGTTGGTGGGAGTGTTATTGTTTTCAGGCTGCATGAGTGCTGCTGGTAATGGGGAGCTACAGTTAATTGAGAAAACCATGAATGCCAACATGTAAAGTGACTTACTGAAGCAGAGCATAATTCCCTCCCTTCAGAAACTTGGCCACAGGGCAGTATTCCAACATGATAATGACCCCAAACACATCTCGAAGACAACCACTGCCTCGCTAAAGAAAATGAGGGTTAAGGTGCTGAATTGGTCTAGCATGTCTCTAGACTTAGACCCTATTAAACATCTGTTGGGCATTCTCAAATGGAAGGTGGAGGAGCACCAGGTTTCTAACATCCATCAACTCCATGACATCATCATGGGAAAGTGAAAGAGGATTCCAGTGACAACCTGTAAAGCTCTAATAAACTCCATGCCCAAGAGAGTTAAGGCAATGTTGGAAAATAATGGTGGCCACATAAAATATTGACACTTTGGACACATTTTGTCCATTTTTACTCACTTTTGTTGCCAGCGGTTTAGATATTGATGGCTGTGTGTTGAGTTATTTTCAGGGGCAACATCAAATGTACAATGTTATCTAAGCTGTACAATGATTACTTTACATTATATCAAAGTCTCATATCTTCAGTGTTGTCATATGAAAAGATACAGCACAATATGTACAAAAATTGGAGGAGTATACTCACTTTTGGGAGATACTGTATCTGACTTTTTTGTTTACTTTTTACTCCAATTTTTGGGGAAAAGAAATGATTTAAAAAAAAACCTGAATTTTGGAATTGGGAATTTTTTCTTCTTCTATGGTGTTTACTGTATAGGATAAATGATATTATATTTTAAAAGACTGGACTGTCACGTCAAGGGAGGTGCAGTGAGCCCTAACTGGAACCCAGCCCACTGTCCCTGCCTACTTGACGTGCTGCCTTAGGTGGCAGACGGCAACTGGGCGACAGTCCCTGCGCTGCTAAAGTGCTGGGGCCGTCAGAAAGAAGAATAGTCAGACAGTCCGGGTAAATATCAAATAGGAACGCCAAAGCCACAAATCAGAACCAGAGGAATAAACGTAAACAAGCCCAGGTCAAAAGCCAAACGGAAGCGAAGCACAAAATCAGGAGACAAGCCGGGGTCGGGTACATAGATAAGCAAAACACAATAAACCGAACAAGAACATGAGGTAGCCAGGACTATCACAGGCACAGCACCCAGCCTTCAGGGAGTTTAAATGGGATTCCTGGATACCGCCCCTGCAGCTGATTGGAGTGGCCTCCGGGTCCTCCTATTGGCTGGTGCAACTCTCCCCCTGTCAGGAGTGGCTGGGCCCCTGTCACTCACAGAGTTGTCAGCAGCATGTGTTTCAGGGTGGGATCGTGCATCAGCTGCTGCAGCCTGCAGATCCCTAGAGCCTGAGCACAGCCCAGCCCTGACATGGACTTTTACGGGTGCAGCAATACCAACTATGTGTAACTGCCATAGCAACTGCTTGGTTTCCCATGATCTTGTCATGGGGTGGTTATCAGAGAGAGAAATGGTATCTAACAGCTGACACCTGCCGCTTATGGAGCAGGCTCACTCACTCCCTTAGCGTCGCCATGACATACCAGTACGTCATGGTGCTTTAGGTGGTTAAAGGTAATGTACAGCATTATGCCATCAAAAACACAATAAACATTCATGGGACAAAACATTTTGTGCAGGGAAATGCACAAATTATCAGATATTGGACTAGTGGCTTAGTTAGGTGCCTATTACACTTTTCATTGTCTAGAACTACACTTCCATGGAGAGCATTCGCATTAGCAGAGCATTAGGTTTGTGATTTCGTCCTTATTTGGTCTACCCTCAGTGGCAATGGTGGTATGGGTGGAGCGGCCGCGGACTATTATGATGCACTCATAGGTGTCATGCCTAAGGTTAGCCCAACAAGCATAGATGAATATTTTGTTCTATGAACCCACTCTAAGAAGAGTGCAATTCCTTGACTTATTTTTTTCTCTCCACTGCACATGTGAGCTTTCCAATGAATGCACTGTTGGATGCCATATTACAGAGGTATTATCTCATAAGAGTATTGTTTTTGGGAGAGAATATCTAAATAGAGTGTAGTGTGGCACTATGTCTGTCTAATATTGTTTGCTTGTTCTCAACATGCACATCTTACATATTTTTAAAATTCATGTATTCATGAAAGACGTGATGACTGCAATGCTTTATGTGATAATAATCCTGTCAAATGATTTTGCCTATTAATTTTCTAATAAGTAATTTACATTACCTATTTTTTTATCCTAATGCTATTTATTTAGCATAATGACATCATGTGCATTATTTTTTTATTCAACTTGAGCAATAAAAATTATGATTTCCAGCAATGTATACTGCAATATGGCAAATTTATTTTTATTAGCTCCCGAGAGAACCATTTAATATTGTTTATGTGTTTTCATTTCTCAGTCACAATAATGGTTTCACATTATTGTCAATGTGAACTCAGTTGTCTAATAAAAGAGAATTAAAGCAGAGTTTGATGCTATCACTTTAATTCAAAAAACAATTTCTAATCTGACACTGAAGAACACATGGTATTTGTTAGATTCCAAGTGGTTAAAACAGAATGTATAAAAACAGAAGACTTGTATGAACTTGACACTGACTCTAACTGGCCTTTTTTTAGCCCGAATGTATGAAAGTGTTGTATGTGGGTTCATTAACCTGTGATGTGGTATGCATTGCATAGCATATTTTTGGCGCATTCAAAAGTGTTCTGTCTGATGTAGAAAACACTTAAGGCGATCTGTCCCATTAGGGCTCTGCCATTTTTTGGTGTATTTTATGCTAAAACATTGTTGACACTCTATTCTCTATATAAATGAACTGTAATATACCAAAACTAGGCCCAGGCACGACACATTTGAATGTGCCTAAAGTAATCATATCAAATATGCTTTCAATGATATGCTATGCCCCTAGATTATGTACCTAGGTTAGGCGCATCAATTATACTATGCAAGGTATACCACACACATGTTTGACAGGATCATTTATTCAGGTGCAGCATACATTCATTTAATGTGCCTTTAAACTGGCGTGGTGGTTAGAGATGGGCGATTTTCCCGAAATTCAGTTCGTTCACTTCGCCGAATTTCCCGACAAAAATAACTTCGTTCCGAATTACTTTGGGACGAATCACGTTAAAAAACAGCTATTTCCAGGCTGCACAGAGCCTGCAGGGTGCTGTAGAACATTGTGCCATGCTTAAATATGCAGAGGGAGCTTGGTTTGGGCTTTATACAATGTTGTGTTTTAGTATGACACGCACATGACTGCCGCCGCTCTTAGAATCACTTCACTATAAAATTCCCTGGGCACATAAGAGGGCAAAACTGACCCAAAAACTGAAGCAGGAATGGTGCCTGATAAAGTCATGCCAGCGACAGCTGGAAAAAAACAAGCTGAGGGCTCAGGTGGCAACATCAGTGACAGAGTGTGGAGGTGACGGCAGCAGCCACAGCAGCATGAGGTCAGAGAGTGGCACAATGACATTCTGGAGGTGGCAAAAACAGGAGTAGGCCACAGAGTGGCACAATGACACAGTGTGTAGGTTACGGCAGCAGCCACAGCAG
This sequence comes from Phyllomedusa bahiana, assembly GCA_025379985.1. NCBI lineage: Eukaryota > Metazoa > Chordata > Amphibia > Anura > Hylidae > Phyllomedusa > Phyllomedusa bahiana. Next base: position 11,179 of record JAODAL010015704.1, on the reverse strand, counting down.
CAGCATGAGGTCAAACAGTGGCACAATGACATTCTAGAGGTGGCAAAAAAAGGAGTAGGCCACAGAGTGGCACAATGACAAAGTGTGTAGGTCATGGCAGCAGCCACAGCAGCAGCATGAGGTCAGAGAGTGGCACAATGACAGAGCGTGTAGGTCACGGCAGTAGCAGCATGAGGTCAGACAGTGGCACAATGACATTCTGGAGGTGGCAAAAACAGTAGTAGGCCAGAGATTGGGATAATGACACAGTGTGTACGTCACAGCAGCAGCCACAGCAGCAGCATGAGGTCAGACAGTGGCACAATGACAGAGTGTGTAGGTCACGGCAGCAGCCACAGCAGCAGCATGAGGTCAGACGGTGGCACAATGACACAGTGTGTAGGTCACGGCAGCAGCCACAGCAGCAGCATGAGGTCAGACAGTGGCACAATCACATTCTGGAGGTGGCAAAAACGGGAGTAGGCCACAGAGTGGGACAATGACACAGTGTGTAGGTCACGGCAGCAGCCACAGCAGCAGCATGAGGTCAGACAGTGGCACAATGACATTCTGGAGGTGGCAAAAACAGGAATAGGCCACAGAGTGGGACAATGACACAGTGTGTAGGTCACGGCAGCAGCCACAGCAGCAGCATGAGGTCAGACAGTGGCACAATGACACAGTTTGTAGGTCACGGCAGCAGCCACAGCAGCAGCATGAGGTCAGACAGTGGCACAATGACATTCTGGAGGTGGCAAAACAGTAGTAGGCCACAGAGTGGCACAATGACAGAGAGTGGAGGTGACGGTGGCAGCAGCATGAGGTCAGACAGTGGCACAATGACAGAGTGTGTAGGTCACGGCAGCAGCCACAGCAGCAGCATGAGGTCAGACAGTGGCACAATGACATTCTGGAGGTGGCAAAAACTGGAGTAGGCCACAGAGTGGCACAATGACAGAGAGTGGAGGTGACGGCGGCAGGAGCAACAGCATGAGGTCAGAAAGTGGCAGAATGACACAGTGTGGATGTCATGGCACCAGCAACAACAGCAGCATGAAGTCAGACAGTGGCACAATCACAGAGTGTGGAGGTGGGTGGCAATACCAGTCCTTGGTAAAGATGGTTGGTGGCAGATGGAGAAACTGTCAGCAGATGTGAGGCATCAGGCGGGTGGCAGCATCAGATTAGTGGCTGAGGCAGGTAGTTTGAACCCAGACTCATTTCTCACAGTTTGGTGAGGCGTCATGGCTGATGTAGTCTGACGCCTTAGGCATTGGTGTGTGGAAATCCTGGCCGATCCACGCCTGATTCATCTTGACAAAGGTCAGTCATTCCACTTTTCCCCGTGGACAAGCGGGTTCTCCTTGGGGTAACGATGGCCCCCGCCGCACTGAACACCCGCTCTGATGCCACACTACTGGCCGGGCAGGACAGCTTCTCCACTGCAAACTCGGCAAGTTGCGGCCACACATCCAATTTGGCTGCCAAGTAGTCCAGCGGATCTTCTAACTGAGGTGGCGGAGTGCTGTCCAAGTAGGCCACCTCTGCTCCATATCCTGCTGCTGCTGCTGGCAACTGCTCCTCCCTAGGCGGGTGAAGGAAGCTGCTCATCAGTGACTCCAGACTTAGGTTGCTGCTGATGGAGCTGGTACTGCTCCTACCCCCCGACCTTCCCCCAGCAGCCGCGGCAGTAGTACGTGAGCGCTGAAGAACCCCCAGTCAGACCTGTCAGAGGAGGGACGATGCCGCACATAGGCAGCGGCCAACTGACTATGGAGGATTTCCCTATAGTATTTGAGTTTGTCCTCCCTCTTAATAGCTGGGAAAAAGGCTCCCATTTTAGACCAGTAGCGAGGGCCCCAATAGGGTGGAGAGCCAGAAGTCATCCCTCTGCCAGATGCTGACTATTCGGCTGTCACTAGCCAGGCAAATCAGCATGCTGCGGGCCATCTGCACAAGTGACTCCGAGGGGCTCCCTGCCTCCATCTCCACTGTATACTGCCACGGTGCTTGCGGGTCTTCTGCCTCGTCTTCCTCATCTCCATCTACCTCCTCCAGCTGCTCCTGCTCCTCCTCTCTTGTCACCTGGGTAGAAAATCCACTAATTTCACCAGACAATGATTCTGCTCCAATGTCCTCCTCCTTCTCCTCCAGTTCAGTCCCCACCGGACTCATGTGGCCGCGAGATGTAGTCGCCACGTCTCCGTCCCCTGCCCAGACAGATTTTTTCAACATCTGTTCCAGGACATGAAGCAGTGGAATGCGTTATTCATCCCGTAGTCCTGGCGACTGACAAATAACGTGGCCTCCTCGAATGGCCTCAACAAACGGCAGGTGTCACGCATGAGCTGCCACTGGCTGACATCAAAGTTACACAGGGGAGTACTCCTGTCTGCCTGGATCATCAAAAAATTGTTAATGGCCTTTCTCTGTTCATACAGTCGGTCCAATATATGCAGGCTGAAATTCCAACGGGTGGAAACATCGCATATCAGAGTGTGTTGGGGGAGGCCGTTTCTGCCGCTGCAACTTGAGGAGGTTGTTCCTGGCTTTGTAGGAAAGGATGTAGAGCATGCACAGTTTCCTCGCCATTATCAGAATCTTCTGAAGATCGGTGGAAGACTTCAGGAACATTTTCACAACCAGATTGAACACGTGCGGCATGCAGGGCGCATGGACCATCCCTCCTCGGTGCAGCGCAGACACCATGTTATTATTATTATTATTTATTTTAAAGCGAGGGGGTTACATACATTACATAAGTCAAACGAGTACAGTGATAAGGGATAATGACAATTGGCACGACAGAGGGAGAGAGGACCCTACCCGCGAGGGCTTACAATCTACAGGGAGGGGGAAAGAGACAGGAGGTGAGGGGCAGGGGCAGAGGCATGTTACTCCCATTGTCCGTCACCATGGTTCTGATTTGCAGTTGGCGCGGAGAAAGCCACACATCGATTTCTTGCTGCATAACGCGGAGCAGTTCCTCCCCTGTGTGACTTCGTTCGCCGAGGCAAGCCAGGTGTAGAACTGCGTGACACCGCTGTGCCCTACACATGTTGTATGATGGAGCAGTACCTGTGGAGGCTGAGATGGTGGTGGTGGAGGAGGAGGAGGAGGCGGACATTGGCACAGGAGTCGCAGTTTGACAACGTGGAGGAGAAAGCGGCGTCTCCTGTCCAATGTTGTTGGGTTTGGGGCCTGGGCTGGAAGCACATTCACCCAGTGGGCCGTAAAGGACATGTACTGGCCCTGACCGTAGTTACAGCTCCAGACGTCCGCGCTGCTGTGCACCTTGGAACAAACCGATAAGCTCAAGGACTGGCCCACCTTCTGTTCTACATATTTATGAAGTGCTGGTACTGCCTTTTTAGAAAAGAAATTACGGCTTGGAACTCTCCATCTCAGCTCGGCACAAGCCATTAGTTCTCTGAACGGTGCAGAGTCCACCATTTGGAAAGGAAGGGACTGCAGTACCAACAACTTGGACAGGAGCACGGTCAGCTGGTGCACCTTAGGATGGTTGGACGCATACTGTTGTCTCTTTGCAATTGCCTCGCTGAACGAATGCTGGCACCATGAGTAGCGAGGAGCAGGAGCATCTGGACCGGGAGATGATGTCAAAGAGAAACAGCTCCCTTCTGCAGAGGTGGTGGAGCCTTGACTGGCTGCAATGGCATGCGTGCCACTGGGTGCTGCTACTGCTGTTGCTGCAGCGGCAGGATGGACCACCACATCTGAGCCACGTTTCTCCCAGGCCACCGGATGGTGACGCTGCATGTGTTGACGCAGGGCCGTGGTGCCAACGTTAGCTCCCTGGCCACGCTTCACTTTCTGCCCACAGATTCTACATATACCCATATTCGGCTCCTCTGCTGTCTTAGCAAAGAACTGCCACACCGCCGAGTATTGGATTTTAGCGCCAACGCTCCGCAACGAGTGACTACTGCCCCCCCTGCCTCGCAGAGCCCCAGTTCCGCTACTTTATTTGACCAGCGCAGCGGGTTTTTTAACCCGTGGCCGCTTGGCTCCCGACCTCACTCTGCTGCTATCCTGCTGGCGCACGGCCACACAACCCACTTGCTGGCTACGCCGCTGCCTGACGCGCAAGTTGACGCCCTCTTCTCCTGACGATGATGAAGCCCTTGCCTCACCTGGCTCCCAAGTGCGGTCGGCTACATCATCATCTATTTGTGTTTCCTCGTCACTGCTGTCCTCATCATCGGTCTTGGTACACAGAGGCTGACCCCTCACAACATGACCTCCCATGCCACTCTCAACATCTATACTTTGCCGCCTACTGCAAGAAGCAGGGGATATTGGCCCCATTTCTTCACTGCCAAGTAGCTGCTGACTGCCCTCCTCAAATTGTTCATCCTCGCTATATAGTGGCGCTGAGCCCAGACCACATAGTAGATCTCTGGCTGAGAGAACCGGATGGGACAGAGGCGGGTTGAGGACAGGTGAGGGCCGCTGACCCACTCCCGGGCCATGCCGACTAAGGGTTGTGTCTGACGTTCCAAATGACTCTTGGCTGGGGTTGTCAGATGTCATCTGGGAGGAAGTGGATGACCTAGTCAACCAATCAAGGTCAGTACACGGCCGCTAGATGACAGCGGCAGTTGTGGCCTCACCGATTGACCCCTGCTGTGACGTCCCCTTGCTGTGCTGCGACCTGGGCCTGGAATGTTTGTGACTCTGCCACTCTCAGGTGAAGAGCCTGCCACCTCTCTGTCTGACATATTGTTTGTTCTAAAATGTACAGACACTGTTTGATGAAGATATCTGTATATGATAAATACACACCCTGTATTTGACTCCAAATGAACCCAGTAACAAGCTTGGTAACCCTTGGATATAAATTGCGCTCCACAAATGGGCAGGAAAAATTGACTTGTATGTGCCGTTTAAAAACTCTGTGTATTTTACTGAATATAAAAGCACAAACAGGCTTAATTAACCTTCGGATATGAATTATGTTACAGAATTCCTCTGTGGCGGTGAAAAACAAAGTTTCTTTTACTGAGTACAACTGCAGAACAACGCTTAATTAACCCCTGGATGTAAATTGCGCAAAAGAATTGAGCAACCAAAAACTATGAGCTTTGTAGCGTGTTACAATGGCGTGTTTTCTACGCTACACAACAAGAGAAAAAATTGTAATTAACCTTCGCTTGTGAATTATGCTACAGGAAAATTGTAATTTTTGGCGGTGAAAAAGACGGTTTATTTTTGTCACCACAGCAGAAAACAACGCTTAATTGACCCCTGGATGTAAATTGCGCCAAACAATTGAGCAACCACAAACTACGAGCTTTGTAGGGTGTTACAATGGCGTGTTTTCTACGCTACACAACAAGAGAAAAATTGTAATTAACCTTCGCTTGTGAATTATGCTACAGGAAAATTGTAATTTTTGGCGGTGAAAAAGACGGTTTTATTTTTGTCACCACAGCAGAAAAACAACGCTTAATTAACCCCTGGATGTAAATTGCGCCAAACAATTGAGCAACCACAAACTACGAGCTTTGTAGCGTGTTACAATGGCGTGTTTTCTACGCTACACAACAAGAGAAAAAATTGTAATTAACCTTCGCTTGTGAATTAGGCTACAGGAAAATTTTATTTTTTGGCGGTGAAAAAGACGGTTTCTTGGAGTCACCACAGCAGAAAAACAACGCTTAATTAACCCCTGGATGTAAATTGCGCAAAAGAATTGAGCAGCCAAAAATGTGTGGTATATGTATTGTAAAAACGCTGTTTCTTTAAATGAATACAACAGGAACTGGCTTAGATCCCCCTTGGATATTCAATGTGCTGTGAGCAGATAGCATTAAAATGTATATGCAGCTGCAGTGGACGCACACTGGACTTCAGATCCAATACCCCAAAAAAAATCAGAAATAGAACATAAAGGGAAGCAGTCTCTGAGACAAGCTGAGACACCCCACAAAAATCGCTGTATAAAAATCAGTTCTTCAGTAAGAGCTATCGCTATCACAATCAGCCGCAGCAGCACCTTCCCTGATCAATACAGTGAGAGGAGTGTGAGCTCCCAGCATCGCGCCCGGCTTATATAGTGCGGTGACGTCACAGAATCCCGCCGGTCTCTGATTGGCTTCATCTCTGCACATGTCATGCAGGCTATGCCCTTCTTCCTCCCAGAGTGCTTTGCCCCATGTAACGCCATGTGCTCCAGCCATTTATCAATCAAAAGCACACTTCATTCACCCGAAGTACCCCAAACTTCGACTTCGTTCAGAACCGAAGTTTTCCTGATATTCTAAACGAATTCCACTTCGTTAGAATCAATTTGCCCATCTCGAGCGATTACGTTGACTATCGTCATCGGGTCGATAGTCGATATCGGCAATTATCAAGGTCGATTTCGATAGTCGTTTATAGATTATCGCGATCACCATTATAAAGTCTATGGGAGTAAAAACACCTTCATTCTTACACCTTTAACAGGGCTGGAAGAAGCTGGAATTAACATCCACAACAGTTCATATGGGATTCGTGCTACATTCTTAGCAACCACACTTAGGTTATAAACGCCACAGAAACTCACAGACCATTCACTATCCCTGTCTTGTCCACAGCATGACCACTTTACCTGCATCTCCCACTAAATTTAAAAAGTGCCGAAGGCTGTATGATTTTGACATCATTTAATTTTGAACTGGACATTGAATATCCTGTCCTGGAACGCAGATGAGCTCCAAACCTGCATGACCCCCCAGATTTTAAAAATGTGCCGAAAATGGAGTCTTTCAACACACCATTTTTGTTTTGACAATGGACATTGACTATATCTGTCCTGTACCGCCAGAGGATTGCCATTAATCATGTCTGACCACCCAAACAGATTAAAAAGTGCTGGGAGAAAAGGACCAGTCTTTGAACCTCATTTTTTAGTTTCTATTGGACATTGACTATACTGTCCTGGGCCCAGCATGAGCCCCAAACATGAATTACCCCCAGATTTAAATAGTGCCGCAAAAGGAGTCTTTCAAACACCATTTTAGTTTCACTGGACAATTGACCTTATACCTTTCTGGGCCACAGCAATAAGCCCCAAAACTGCAATTGACCCCAGATTTATATAAAGTGCCGCAAAAGGAGGTTCTTTCAACTCACCATTTTAAGTTTCACTGGACATGACTAGTATTGTCCTGTACGGCAGACAGAATTGACCCCTAAACCTGTTTGACCAACAGATCACAAAGTGGCATTATGCTATTTTGTACAGGTGACTGTTATTTAGTATATTTTTTGGTAAATGACATTTAGGTTTACAGAATTTATTTAGGGAAGTTTTATTTATAGTCTTTCATTAATACATTTGCTTTTTTTCCAGTGTGATAAATTACACCCCTCCCTGTAGTTTTGTAAAGGTAATTTTTTACACGATGTTGAGGTGTTGTTAATTCGTCCACTCACCCTTAAGTAATAAAATGTCCTAATATTCCCATAAACCTTCTTAGTTTGAGAAGACATTTGCCTCTGGCTTTCTGTAGAGTGATTTCAGCCTAATCAATTCTATGGTTTCATTTTTTTCTCATAATCCTTCTTCAGTGATGGGGACAGGACACACCTGGGGTCAATATGATGCGACCCCATAGTGACTCCTGACCCCATGGAAAATTTTTAGCTCAAATTGTGCAATTGGTCCAGCCCTGGGGCCCTTTTTGACACTACTTAACTCACAGCAATCACCTTTTTCAATAATATGAATTTTTTAGAGAATTTTGATGCTCTCCTGTTTGCCCCTAATGGTGTGAGCCTGTGCTGCCGTCAGCCATCTGTTAACACGGAGGTCCAGCTGCCAGGGCCAGGACTTACAGGGGAGCGATGAGAGACCCAGGCTAGCGTCTGTCATCTATTAACACGCAGGTTCAGTGCCTGGGCCGGAGTTACAGTGGGTGCCGGGTGAGAGACTCAGGATGGCGGTCCGTTCATCGATTAAACACGGTTAAAATGCCCATTTAGACGCGCAACGAAAACAGTCGTGCTTGAAGAAGAGGTTGCGGAAGCGGAAGTGTGAGGTAAGACTCCAGCCTTCTCAGTACACAGTACAAGACTGGGTGAGCGCTGCCCCTCCGTATGTGGTGCGGACCAATGAGCTTCACTTGAATTATGGTGGTTAACGGATTTATTTATATGCTACCTGGTACACAGTAGTGTTGCCCTTTTTGCTTGGCTTTCTTTTCTCATTTTACTCCCAAAACGTGCTGGTGGAAATTGTTCTCTGTTCTGTGTGCTCTGGTCGTGCTCCCTACTCAATGTACTACTGAAATAACCCTACATCTGGTCAAGTCTTCCTGTACCTCCCTTGTACAATTCAGGAGGATTTTTTTTACCAAGCTATTTTGTTACATGCAAGTTTTTTAGTAGTTTTAATCTAAGGAAAACACTATTTTTTAAAATTGGATGGTATACCAACATGTTTCTCTTTTTTTAAATTGTATGAAAGGGCGGTTGTCTCATACAGGGATTGCTAGCTATGTTAAGAATCTTGCAAAAAACAAGTCTATTTGCAATATGTCTGTGTCCATTAACATGTTGTCCTACCATATTTCCTGTTTCTGACAGCACCCATCACCCTGAGCCATCTTGACAATGGTTGAAGAACAAATGCCTGTTAGAACACCACATTTTTTACAATAGGACCTGTAGTCTAGCTGATGTCCCAGAAAATTTCCCCCAAAATTAAAAAACTTGACATTGACCCACTTTTGACAATTGTGAAGAAAATTGTCATTAGAAACAAAATTTTTTTTTAAATTGGAAACATGGAGTTTTGGGCTCCCATTTAAAAGGGCGCATGCCCCAAATAAAATTAAAAAAATGCCCTTCTCGCCACTTTTAAAAAATTTTGTGAGGGGAAAAGAAATGCCCCTTTAAAAAGGGCCACATTTTCTGTTCCAAAAGGGCCCCAAAAAATGAAAATAGTTTCTCCAAAAGGGGGCAACATGACCCCAAAAAACCTTTTGGGAAAATTTGCAAAAAATTCCCTAAAATGGGGGAAAAAGGGAAATTATTTTTTGTAAAGGAACCTTTGTTTTTTCCCAAATTTATCTAAACAGCAAAACCAGAAAAATGAATTTTGGGAACTAAAGAAAAAAAAAATTGAATTTAAAAAAAGGTCTTTTTTAAAAAAAATTTTTTAAAGGGGACCATTTTTTTTGAAGGGAATGTGAAGTAGACAAAAACCCATGGGTGACCTGGGCCTTTTGGGGCCAAAAATAATCGGGAGACCCATCCCTTTGTTTCATTTTGATAAAAAGTAAAACGTTTCCAACATTACCCTGTGGAAACCCGGTTGCGTTTGTTGAAATTAAAATCCTAAAGCTGTGTAAAAGGTCCGCCCAGGTTATGACGTGGCTGCGGGGCGGGGGACAACCCCCTTATGGAGGGGCCCGGCCCGAGCTGGGGCCTTTTTAATTTTTGGTTACCCAGAAGTTATTGGGTCCGGAAAACTAAAAAAAACATCGGTTTTTGAAAACCCCAGTTTAATTTGGGCACCATGATTTTTAGGCTGGTCTCTGTTTGTTGGATGTTTTGCCCTGAATTGCTGCTTTGGTAAAAGGTGGTAAAAATAAAGATTGAAGAGGTCACCCATTAGGTTTCTGAAAATTGGGCCTGCTGCTGCTGCCCCGCAAAGGCCCTATTTGGGGCACTTACTGCTTTTAACGTCCCCCTGTTGTTGTTTCCACCGTGACATTTGAAAAAAGTAAAGAAAGACGCAACGTTGTTACATTTTGATTTTCCCCAAAGGTTTAAAATTTTTCCTGCTTTTTGTCTTTTTGGGGGGGGTGGAAGGAAATTTGCTTTTTTTTTTCTTGAAAGGGGGAAACCAGGAGGGTGGCCCCCCAGTAATTGTTGTTTTTGATGGCTTAATGCGGGGGAAATCTTGTTGGAGGAAATGGACATCCAAGCACTAATGTGGAGAGGGGCCCTTGATTTCCCAAGCCTTTTGGGGTCGGGGGAAATAGAAAAACTGTTCTTCTCATTTTCCCTTTTTCCCCCGCCTAAAAATTGGCCCCAATCCCCCTTTCCCCAAGGCGGGACGTCGGAAAATCGGTGTCTGGGAAAAACCTTCCTCCTCCGCCTTCCCTGGGGGCCCCGTTAAAAACACACCCCTTGACTTGCCTAGATGATGCCCCCTGAGATTTGTTGGCCGCCGGGAAATAGCCCCTGGCCCCCGAACCCCCTGCCTAATGAAAAACCGATAAAATTGTGAAACTGTGGGGGCCTTGCGGTTTTGAGGAGAGAAAGGCTCCGTGTCGATCTTTTCCCGGGGTTCCCCTCCTCCATCGCGGGGGGGGGACCTGTTGTTTCAAAAGGCCAACGAAGGTTCAGGAACAAAGATCCCCACAAGGGCCCAGGGGGGGGCCCAAGGGGGCATTTTTCCGCACTGACCTTTTTTGGGGGGCTTCTTCAAAAATGGCGGGAAAAATGGTCAGGCTCTTTAAACCTGCCTCCATTTCTGGGTCCCTCAACCCACCCCGAGGCCCGCCCCGCTGTTTTGTAAGGCCATGTGTCCCCTTCGTACTGCGAAATTGGCATTGCGATCCCTCCCAAAATTCCCCTGGAGCTTTGTGGAGGGGGGAAATTTCCAGGTTTTTTGCCACGTCAACAATGGGGCGGTTGCGGGGGGGCCGGCTGACCTGAAAAACCCCGCGGGCGGGACCGAAGGGGGTTTTGCGAACGGGGAAGTGCGAACTGCCCTCGAGCCTTTTCAGCAGGCAGTCCAGGCCCCGGGTAGCCTTTAGAAATTTTGGACGAAAAGGTTCATGGGCCAGGGGGATTTTGCCCCCAGCCTACCGTTTTTAAGGGGGCCAGAGTTTTTCGCCCGTTATCGCCAAAAACCCCCTTGGGCTGGCACAAGGTTTTTGTCACCCCCCAAGCCCCCTGGGTTCTCGTTCGGGGAGCCCCCCACAGTCCTCCCTTTGGGTGTGTGGAGGTCCCCAAAAACGGGAAAATTTTTAAACCACGGCCTGGTTTCTCTGGGCCCGTGAGGGTTTCCCCCAGAGGACCGGGGGGGAAAAGACCCCTTTGCACCATCCCTCGGTTTTGAAGAGAGGGCCCCGAAGCCTGGGGAGCCTTTTTCACCCCAGAGAAAATCCACCCAGCTCCCCCAGTGACCCTTACAGAAAATTTTAGGGGCCCTTTGGGCCGTGTTTATTTAGCCCCA